>JAJPUD010012740.1:33445-44217 GCA_023553655.1 Myrmecobius fasciatus | reverse complement strand
TAAAAGTTAAATGATAATCATTGGCCATTTTTCACTCATTTCAAAAATAAAATCAAATAACCATGCAGAAGAGACAAAAATTAAACTTTGTCTAAGAAAAAAAAGGGGGCCCTGACTTACTCAGAGCAAATCTGCATGAATGATAGTATCGCAGAATTCACTAATTAACACCTTTTACTCAATTTGGGGAAAATCCTCACAATGTGAACATGTGAGGCTTTCTGGAGTTAAAATTGGACTATAATGAAATTCAACTTAATGAAGCCCATATTTGTTAAGGGTCAATGGTATTTAAGACACTGTGCTAGGAATTTGGGATTAAAAAAAAAAAGAAGCAAACTATCTGTCTTATACAGATGTTTCCATTCTACTTGGGGGCACAAAGCACATATACACACATATCTATTTGTACATATATGCATGTAAATAAATAAATGTTAAAAATATACCATGGGAATTTGGTGAGTAAGACATGGTAGTAGCTGAGGGGATTAGGAAAGCCTTTATGAAGCAAGATGAGGTGTGAAGTGAGCCTTGAAAGAATGCAGGTATTTTTATAATATAGGAATGAAGAGCACAGGAATTCCAGTTATGGAGGAAGAAATGTAGTAATACACAAAAGTGGGAGATGGAATTTCATGAAAGTGAATGAACAAATTCAGTATTGGCAAAGAACAATTCCATGGCAGTATAGAGTAGAGACAGATTTTTGAGTTTTAGACAAGTCAAAATATAGGACATGTGATGGTAATTATTAAAATTGTTTTCTCCCTATCTGGGTTATGAAATTTTCAGTCACTTTGAACTTTTTATTTGGTGATTGGAAGAGAGGGTAAGTAAAAGGAATGTAGAGGTAGCAGTATTGGACAAAAATTTTTCTTGTAGTTAAAAGGCTTAGACTGAAGTTCCTCCCTCTGACAATTTCTTCTTTTTTCTTTTTTTTTTCCCCTTTTTTTGCTTAGGCAATTGAGGTTAAGTGACTTGCCCAGGATCACATAGCTAGGGAATGTTGTGTATGAGGCTAGATTTGAACTCAAGTCCTCCTGACTTCAGGGCTGGTGCTCTATCCACTGCACCACCTAGCTGCCCCACTCTGACAATTTCTGTAAAACCTTTGACAATTACCTTCATATCTTTGCGACTCAATTTTCTTATCTCTTAAATGTGAATGCTTCTCTTGCATATTATATATTGAATCTTTGGAAAGCTGTAGAATAAACCATAATCATAACTAGGTGAGAGAAGAATGAAGGTTTGGGCAGCAAGATAAGACTTTTAAAACCCTTACCAAGAGATAGATAATTAGTTCTGAATCAATTTTTATGGATACATACAACCACACACACACACACACACACAAGAAAATTAAAGAACCTTAAAAGTCAACTTCTGAAAAGAATGTAAAGGCAGAATTAAATTTTCAACACAAAATATCCTCCTGATAGAGAAATTTAACAATATTGACTGCAGATGACAGCTTGCTGAATTCATTAATCAGCAAACAGAATATATTTTATTTAGGGATAACGGGAGTTATAATGAAAAATGGGATGATGACAGTGAATATGCAAGCTCACTGACTGAGATAATTATGTGGAGAGATTAATACACCCTTTTACAATGCCAGAAATAATGATATTAAAAAAACTCGACTGATTTCATGGCATAACATTAGATCTTACATATAGATTTAGGGCCACAATAATCAAATGGAACCTATAAGATTGATGAGAGCAAATACAAATTTACCCTAGAGAAAAACAGTATCCAAAGAAGCTTATGGACAATTCTTAAAAATCAACTACTTCTCATCAAACATTTTACAGATTCTTTAGAGCAATTTATTTATGAAAGTAACAACTGAACTCTGCTTTGAAATTCTCCAAGTCAGATCTTATTATATCAGAGGATCATATATCACAGACTATTAAGTAATTAAGTTTCTCAGACAGGTTTTGAACCTGTATCTTCAAATTAGATAATATTTTGTAAACCTCTTAGTAGGCATAATCAACATTTCTTAAATACTTTTTTCCAAGAATATAATCTCTGTTTTTTAACTTATTGGTAGCATGAATGGGAAGAAAAACAGGGGTGTGTTAAAGACAATTATCAAGGACCTTGCTAGCTGATAAGAAAGCTAGACAGGAAAACAAAAATGATTTTATTATCTATAAATAGAGTAGAGAATAAATTTGGAAGTGGAGTTGAATAAAAGTTCTGGCAACTAGAGTGGTGTATAAAAATCTTGAGAGAAAATAATTTTGATAAAGTTTCATTTTTTCAGCAGTGGGCATGAGCACATGCCATCTATATTAGGATAACTTAGAACATTTGATCTTGACACTCAATACTAGATTGAACTTGTTTCCAACTTTTAGTTAATTATCTGTCAGTAAAGTTTTGAATTCATCACACATCCACCTATACATTTTTTGGCTGTGCTTTTAATTTATGTAGTTTTCTTTAAAAATCATATTTCAATTAAATGTAAAAATAATTTCAAGATTCATTAAAAAATTAGTTACAAATTCTTTCTTTGACCTTACCTACTTCTCCTTGAGAAGGAGTATACATGTGCAGTTATGGAAAACATATTTCCAAATTAACCGTGTTACAAAATACAAAAACCTAACAAATTCTTTTCTTCAGAGAATTTTCTTTACATCTTGTTCCATGTGAACAATTCTGTTTTCAAAGGGTTTTTCTCTTCTTCATATTTTTTGTGTGTCTTCTACTATTTAGAATTTTTTTTTTTTTTGCTGAGGCAATTGAGGCTAAGTTACTTGCCCAGCATCACACAGCTAGGAAGTGTTAAGTGTCTGAAGCCAGATGTGAACTCAGGTCCTCCTGACTTCAGGGCTGGTGCTCTATCTGCTGTGCCACCTAGTTGCCTCTAGATTTTTTGTTTGTAGCATCTCTTTTTGTGGTAAAAAAGAACTAGAAGAAGTGGATGCCCATAAATTAGGGAATGGTTGAACAAGTTGTAGTACATGATCAACTATGAAATGCTTAGTTCTTCTCAGTGATTCAGTGATCCAAAGCAATCTCAATAGTTTTTGGACAGAAAATGCCATCTGCATCCAGAAAAAAAAAATAAACACGTGATGTTCGCTTTTTTTTCTAGTTTTTATCTCTACCATGTTTTTTTCTCTTTTGTTCTGATTTTATCTTTCAACATGATTCATAAAGCAATGTGTATTAAACATATAAACTTACAATAATATAATAAAGGAAAAAAAAAAGAACAAAAAGAATTTCTCCTACTCCCGTAACTATTATCAGAGCCCCTGCTCCTCAGGGCTTCAAGTGTTATTATTCCTTATGTCCCAGTAAATATGGCATGAGTCTCATGTAATAGTTCCTTTCTGCATTGGACCTGAGATCAGTGCCCCTGCTTCCCTGTGAACAATCATAAGTGTTAGTTCTCCTCTTAGCCCTAAGGCAAAAAGCAAACAAAAAAATGTATAAATTAATATGGTTAGATGGGCAGTGCAATGGGATCCCCTCTAATCTTCTTCTGACCAATTGTCTAACCCCTTTAGCTTTGTGTGCTAAAAGCTTCCAAAGCTGCTGCTGCCACTGCTGTAACTTCCTCCTACTGTTGGCTTGCATTGTGTGGCCTGTGCCTTGCCTGGTACTGAGCTCTAGGTTCAGCCAACATTCTGGTGAGATTCACCTATTCTGCCAACCAGTCCTGGGCTGGAAAATTGTTTTTACCCCAATCTTTTGGGTTCGTTCCCTCAAACTCAACTTGAGGCATTATTTTAAAGTTGTTTGGTAGGAAGTTTGAGATAGTTCGGGTGGATTCTGCTTTTACTCTGACATTTTGGCTCTACTTCTTATATGGTTTTCAAGAATGGATTTTGCACAAAGTATATGTATAAAAATTAGAGATCTTAAAGGTCATTCTTCAATTTCTGATAGAGTTATTATAGTTGCTACAGATAGAGGGAAATAATTTTCTCAAGGATTACTTAAGTCCTACAATGAAAGAGATTTAGGTTACCAAAGCACTAAAAAAATTGCAGTGCAAAAATAAAACAAAACATAACAAAACAAAAATTGATAAATATTTCTGCCAAATAATGAATGTCTTCAGATAAGTAAAGATTAATTATAATATAAATAGGTAGCTTTTATGTAATTTTGTTTTAAAAACACTTCACATTTATTATGATTTGATCTTCACAAGAATGTTACATATTTAACAATTATTTTTCAATGATATAAAAATCATAAAGTTTATTGAATGAATAAATAAATTTAATTATTTTATTCTGATCTTTTTATATCTTATACCACTGTTTGACAATCTGGAAGGCTTTATGATGCTGAGCAGAACTGAAGTTCCTGAACAACCTATTAAGCCTAGCAGAAATAAGACTCTAAGATAAGAATTCAAAATGTTAGAAGTACTCTAACAAACTTTAGAATTAAGAAGTAATGGTCAATTAAATTTATAAATTAATGAGAAAGGATCCCAACTGTACATCAGGAAAAAGGGAAATTATACTTACAATATAAATGTTTGTGCTTCTACTGTACTTCTACTTCTATAGCAACAATTATTAATTGTTTGATAATGCTTAAATGAATGAAAAAAAAAGAAAGAAACACTTATTAAGAGCTTACTACATGCCAGGCATTATGGGAAGTGCTTTACAAAAATGACTTCATTTGATTCTCATAACCCTGAATAATAGATGAAAGTATTATTCTCATTGTTTTGTTTAGTAACTAAGGGATAGTTGGAGGTTAAAAGTCTTGCTGAATGTCATATAGTCAGGTAAGTATCAGATGCTAGATTGGAACTCCAGATCTTCCTGATTTGAGGGCAAGCACTCTAATAACTGCACTACTTAACTGTCTTGAAAATTGCTATACACTTTGAAAGATGAAGCTATAAACTAAGATGTAAGTGACAGCTAACATTATGATTAAAATCTTTTCTCCATAAATAGAACTATAGTGATGAATCTAAATTTCTCTCATAATGGGTACTACTTCCACTGATGCAGATCCCTCAAAGACTTTAAATCATGTAGAATTTATGTCTTTTCATAAACCCTCCACTAAGGATCAATTCATCCAAAATGCAGAAGACCCACTATGTAAGGTCTCTGGATAACCATTATTACCCTCATACTATTCAGATGTTTTCCCTATCATTCTGTATCTATGACTGGTCCAGTTCTTTTCTATTTACCCATATATTCAATAATTTTTATGCACTTCATTGACAAATCACCACTAGAAAGATAACATTTCCTCTTCATACTTAACATGCATCTTTTCACTGATATCTAATTTATATTTTGTTTAGTGCTTTGGAAGAAAATAATCCATAACTATAAGATAATAAAGCTAGTAGAAAACTGATGCTAAAGAGATAATTTTAGAGAGATGTTAGCAAAATTATACTGTTAAGACATTCGTGCTACTTTCCAATAAAATCGAGCTTTATCACCTATTTTGCTATTTTTGGACCCAGATCATGTTCATTTGCAATTCCTGATACAGAGGGTGATTGACTTACCAATTAGTTCCTGTAATCAAATAGACAATGAAAATTTTATACTCACTTCATTTTGTTACTGTGGATTGTTATTCATGTTGTTTCTACTTTCCACTAAAAATATGCCATGTTTTTGGCAAATGCTTTAAATGAACATATATCTCTGGTTTATGCTTTCCTTAACATCATCATTGTCAATTGAATACAGCTATCTTGGTAGCTTTATCTCTAAGTAGTTATATCTCTAAGATTATTTAATTATTTTAATGTATATATATATATATGTATATATAATTTATACATTAAAACAAATATATACATATATGAGATATATATATATATACACATACATATAAGATATATATATATATATATACATATACATAAGATATATATATATATATGATAGATATATAGATATAGATATAGATATTATGAATCCTAGACTTCCATGCTTACAGCTAAGTTAGGCCAGTCAAAACAAGTTTGCTGTCTCTGCCTTCACTTTTCTAGGAAGACTGCCTTTGGATTGGGAATGATTCCCAAAAGCTGTTAACAAGCTCCCATTCTGATATATTCTCCAAAATGTTAACTGCCACTGATCAGTGTCCCAGTTTCATTTAACAAACTAACTTCAAATTAGTACTGTAAAGGAATATTTTAAAAAAGGGATGTCTTTAAAAGGGATGTTTAAGGATAGCAAGAACAAATTACAAAGCATTTCACTCGAGTACCTAGGGGCACACTCTCCCCTCTACCACCTTAATCCCTGGTCAAGAGTGAGCTTCAACTTAAAGTAGTTAAATAGCATTGACCCTAACAAGTTCACTTCTGAATTATGCATAGCTGATAGATGAATAACTATATCTCCCTAGTGGCTACCTTTGATCTATGTTGTGTCAAAAAAGTTGATTGAGACTTTGATCCTTATAATGTGGCTTCTGGCAAATCCTAACATGAACTCTAGTTCCTAGGCTTCTAGTGCTTAATATTTGACCTTTCTAAGCTCACAGGGTTGTAGTCTACTCCAATATTAACTCATATTAAGCAGGAAAGAACAAAGGCAAAGAGTCCATATTCATATGCTGCCTGTTGCTCCCAGGTCAGGTAAACTCATGGTTTCTACCATCCAAAGAAATGGAACATGTATCCCTGTCTCCTTGTCTCTGTGTTTATTTGTCTCTCTGTCTATTTCATAATATATTTAGGCAGAAAAGAGGACATGTCATATAGTACTTATTATTTTTGTTATAAATATGGTCTTTTACATTTATATTTTTCTTTGCATTGAACAAAATCTGCATTGGCATAAATATAATCTGGACATGGTGTATAATCACTTTAATAGAATTTTTCAGTCCTTTGCTAATATTTTATTTAATATTGTTGGTATTAGTATACATTAGAGACGATTGTCTGTAGTTTTCTTTCTGTTTTGTCTCCTGATAATTTCCTTTATATTTTCTGCAATTGTTATGAATTTTCTTTGTTCTTTTTTAATATCAGCAATCTAGTTTTGTTTACTCTTGAGTTCACTATTGGAGTCAAAGCACTCACAGATATCTGGAGTAGAACACATTCCTAGAAGATGTTACCTTAGGAGACTCTGTTTCAGTCAGGAAGGGGGACAGTTTGCCAAGTCCAGATGGCAGGAAGCTGGGCCAGGACTCAGAGCATGACAGGATCTAAGCACCTGGGAAGCTTCGGTGAGCCTCTCAGTCCTCTCTGTCCTGGTTGCAAGCAGGTGCTTTGGCAGACCTGCCTTTTATAAAAGGTACATTGTAAAACCATTGAGAATGCTGGACCTGTCCCCAATTGCCCAGCACTGGAAGTCAATCAGCAGAACTGCCCCAGGGCAAATTAAAGTAGCTGTTGCTCCTTTGCTTTGAACAGACCTCAAGCTTTAAAAAATGAAAAAAAAAAAAAAACCAAAAAAAAAAAAAAAAAAAAAAAAAAAAAAACCTCTCACCATAGACAACTTTTAGGGACAGATAGAAAGAAGAACAGATCTCAAATCCTGAGGTTCCTAAAGGTAAAACAACTCCAGAGACATAAGCTGGTCACCAATTCACAAGGCTTTCCTAGAAGACTGCATAAAGAATCTTAAAAAAGAGATAGAAGAAAAATAGGGAAATGAAATGAGCTCATTGCAAGAAGGATATAATTCCCTACAAAAGAGATATAAAAAAGATACCAATTAACTGAGAAAGAAATTTGGTGAAATGGAAAAGGACTGCAATGAACAAAAAAAATTCAATTGAACAGTTACAAAAGGAGCTAAAAAAGGTAACTGAAGAAAATAATACGATAAAATTAGAATTGAACAAATGGAAGTGAATGAATCAATAAAACTTCAAGAACCAGTCAAACAAAAACACAAAAAAATGAAAAAAATTGGAGAAAATATGAAATATCTCCTAGGAAAAACAACTGACCTGGAAAATAGACCAAGGAGAGACAATCTAAGGATTATTGGACTTTCCGAATTCCATCATGAAAAAAAGAATCTAGACACTATCTTCCAAGAAATCATGAAACAAAACTGCCCCAATTGTTTTAAAATCAGAAGGTAAAGTAGTCATCAAAAGAATTCACCGAGCACCAACTGAAAGAGACCCCAAAATTAAATCCCCCAAGGAATATCATGGCTAAACTTCAGAACTATCACACCAAGGAAAAGATATTGCAAGCACCTAGAAAGAAACAATTGAAATACCAAGAAGCCATAATCAGGATCACCTAGGATCTATCAGCTTCCACCTGAAAGGATTGAAAGGGCCTGGAATCAAATATTCTGAAAAGCAAAGGAACTTAGATTACAGCCAAGAATAAGCTATCCAGCTAGAATAAGCATTATCTTTTAGGGAAGAAGATGGACACAATCATATAGGTGAATTTCACCTATTTCTAATGAAAAGACCAGATCTGAACCAAAAATTTGACCTCCAAACACAGAACTCAAGATAAGCATAAAAAGGTAAAAAGGAAAGAATTCTTGAGAACTATATTTCTATTATGGGTATACTTAGATAATGTGGGTATGATCTGATTTTACTTTGATAATATGAAAAAGAAACTAGAGGTGGAAAGGGAATCATATTGGAAAACTAGGAAAAAGGAGTTAAAATAAGGAAGTAAAAGTAAGGAAAAATTTCATGAAGAGGCAAAGAAAACCTAATATAATTGAGGGAAAGAAGGGAGGGGGATAAGCATTGTGTCAATCTTAACTATCTCAATTCAATAGGCTCACATAAACTCCAAACTTGTTCATATTTATATTTACATGTATTCAATACATGCATTTATTTATTTATGAAATGACTGTTTTCCTGATCTATGAAATGAAAATAGTCTTTGAATTACCTATTTCAAAAGATTATCAAATAATCTATTTTAAGAACTTTGTAAAATAAAATTTTATATTGTATGAGCTATTTCAATAATTTTATGTATTTTAACAACCCTTTAAAATAGTAAAACATAACCAGATTTTTAAAGTAAATTCAGCTTTCTCTTTCTTTCACCTTTAACTTACACCTAACAGAAAATATTTATTTATCCTTTTCTCTGAATGATGACCAGCCAGGGGCTTTGATAGCTCAAGAGCAAAGGCATTAAACATGTTTTATTGCTATGTATTTTTAGAAAGAAAGTTTACTATCTCTGATCTCTTATAGTTGAGCCTAAGTAACTCCACTAAGCATTCTAAGTAATCTTTATAAATGGTAAAGATTAGGCAGAAGAAGAAAACTGTTGAAGTCAATGTAAAAGATATAGGCATTTACGGAAATTGCCTTCTCATGTTTTTACCAAAGATATTATTTACAGGTACAGAGACACCTCAGTATTGCAACAATTTTACCAAGACGAGAGAGTATTTTATTAGTTACTCGATCTTTTTTAAAAAGTTCCATCCATCATATTTTCCAGGCTTATAAATGTTTCTCTTCTTTGAGAAAGACTGAAATTTGATCCCGAAATATCTTTTAAAATTGTATCAAGAAGAGCATATGCATACATACACACATGTGTGTGTGTATTTTTTTTTCTCTGCACACATTTGGTCAGATTATCTCTACTGGTGGCACAGTGGATAAAACAACAACCTTAAAGTCAGGAGGACTTGAGTTCAAATCTGGTCTCAGACACTTAACACTTCCTCGCTGTGTGATCCTGAGCAAAACACTTAACCCCAATGGCCTTAGGAAAACAAACAAACAAACAAACAGATGTATTGTTTTTATTGATCTTTTTTAACGAAACTAACTTATTATACAAATGCAGATTTGATATATATTTTTGATTAATTTTCTTTTCCTTTTTTTCTTTTTTCTTTTTCTTTTTTTTATTAAAGCTTTTTATTTGTATAACATATGTATGGGTAGTTCCCCAGCATTGATCTTTACAAAGCTTTCTGTTACAAATTTTACCCCCAGTCCCCTCCCCTCCCCTAGATGGCAGGAAGTCCACTACATTTTAATAATGTTGAAATACTTGACAAGTTGTGCAAGAAAAATCCTATCTACAAGAACAAAAGAAAATCAGAGAAAGGAAACACAAGGCAAGCAAACCTCAATAGAGAGAATGAAAATGTCATGTTGTGGTCCATATTTCATATCCCTCTCTCTGGGTGTATATGGTGTTCTTCAGTGAACAATTGGAACTGGTTTGAGACAATTCTTTGTTGCAGAGTGCCATGGCCATCAGAATTGATCATCATGTAGTACTCTTGTTGCTGTGTATAATGATCTCCTGGTTCCGTTCGTTTCACTCAGCATCAGTTCATGCAAGTCTCTCCAGGCCTCTCTGAAATCATCCTGCTGGTCGTTTCTTACAGAGCAATAATAATCCATAACATTCATATACCATAATTTATTCAGCCACTCTCCAATTGATGGGCATCCCTTCAGTTTCCAGTTTCTACCACTACAAAAAGGGCTGCCACAAACATTCTTGCCCATGTGGGTCCCTTTCCCTCCTCTAAGATCTCTTTGGGATAAAGGCCCAATAGAAACACTGCTGGGTCAAAGGGTATGCACAGTTTGATAACTTTTTGAGCATAGTTCCAAATTGCTCTCCAGAATGGTTGGATCCATTCACAGTTCCACCAAAAATGTATTAGTGTCCCAGTTTTCCCACATCCCCTCCAACATTCATCGTTATCTTTTCCTGTCATTTTAGCCAATCTGACAGGTGTGTAGTGGTAGCTCAGAGTTGTCTTAATTTGCATTTCTCTGATCAATAGTGATTTGGA
>JAJPUD010012740.1:13307-26910 GCA_023553655.1 Myrmecobius fasciatus | reverse complement strand
TCATATCCCTCTCTCTGGGTGTATATGTTTTTCTTCAGTGAACAATTAGAACTGGTTTGAGACAATTCTTTGTTGCAGAGAGCCATGTCCATCAGAATTGTTCATCATGTAATGCTTTTTTTGCTGTGTATAATGATCTCCTGGTTCTGCTCGTTTCACTCAGCATCAGTTCATGCAAGTCCCTCCAGGCCTCTCTGAAATCGTCCTGCTGGTCGTTTCTTACAGAGCAATAATATTCCATAACATTCATATACCATAATTTATTCAGCCACTTTTCAATTGATGGGCATCCCTTCAGTTTCCAGTTTCTAGCCACTACAACAATGCATTAGTGTCTCAGGTTTCACAAACCCTCTCCAAAATTTATCATTATCTTTTCCTGTCTTCTTAGTCAATCTGAGTTAGTGTTATTAATAACAGTTATTACTGTTGATAGTGATATGTAAGAATTGTCTTATTTTGCATTTCTCTGGTCAATAGTAATTTAGAGCATTTTTTCATATGACTAGAAATAGTTTTAATTTCTTCATTTGAAAATTGTTCATATTCTTTCACCATTTATCAATTGGAGAATAGATTTTATTCTTATATATTTGAGTCAGTTTTCTATATCTTTTAGAAATGAGACCTTTATCAGAACCCTTGGATATATTTTTTTCTCAGTTTGCTGCTTCCCTTCTAATCTTGTCTGCATTGGTTTGTGCATACAAAACCTTTTAAGCTTAATATAATCAAAATTATCCATTTTGCATTTCATAATGTACTCAAGTTATTTGGTTATAAATTGCTTCCTTTTCCATTGATCTTTAAGGCAGACTATCCTTTGTTTTTCTAATTTGCTTATAATATCACTCTTTATGTCTAAATCATGAAGTCATTTTGACCTTATCTTGGTATAGTGTGTTAGGTGTAGATCAATGCCTAGTTTCTGTCATATTAATTTCCAATTTTTCAAGCAGTTTTTGTCAAATAATGAGTTCTTATCCCAAAAGATGGAATCTTTGGGTTTGTCAAACACTGGATTACTGTAGTCATTGACTATTTTGTCCTGTGAACATAACTTATTCCACTGAGTGACTACTCTTTTTCTTGTCCAGTACCAAATGATTTTGATCACCACTGCTTTATAATATAGTTTTAGGTCTGTAATTACCAAGCCACCATCTTTTCTATTTTTTTTTTCATTAATTACCTTGAAATCTTTGACCTTTTGCTCTTTCAGATGAACTTTATTATTATATTTATAGCTCTATAAAATAATTTCTTGGGAGTTTGGTGTGATACTGAATATTTAGATTTATTTAAGTAGAATTGTCATTTTTTTATATTAGCTCAACCCACCCACAAGCCATTGATATTTTTTTTCAATTAATTAATTTGACTTTATTTGTGTGGAAATTGTTTTGACATTGTATTCATATAATACCTGACTTTGTCTTAGCCAGTAAACTTCCAAAAATTTTATATTATCTTTGGTTATTTTAAATGAATTTTCTCTTTATATCTCTTGCTGCTCTGCTTTGTTGGTAACATATAGAAAGGCTGATGATTTACGTGGATTTATATTGTATCCTACAACTTTGTTACATTTGTGAATTGCTTCTAATAGTTTTTAGGTTATTCTCTGTGATTCTCTAAATATACCATCATATCATCTGCAAAGAATGATAATTTGATTTTCTATTTTAATTCTTTAATTTCTTTTTTCTTCTCTTATTGCACACTTTAACATTTCCAATACAATATTGAATAGTAATAGTGATGGGGAAAATCTTGTTTCACCATTGATTTTATTGGGAATGGTTCTAGTTTATTTCCATTACACATAATGAGCTGTAATCTAAACAGGAATTGTTCTGTCATGAATACAGAAGCATAGCAACTACCCTGTATTATGATCATATTAATGCTGACCACTCTAATATCCAAACTCTATGATCAGTGAGATGAATATTTGTCAAAGTAACTACTTTCCAAAATCTTTTCTACAAAATATGCACTTTTTTGGATTGGCTATCACAATGACATCTTTGCCACTCACATCACTATTGGGTACTAGATCATGGGTAATTTGCTTCCCTAATGCCCCTTAAATTCATCAGCATCCATGTATGTCTGATATATCCTAGCCTTCTTTTATTGTTGTTTCTTTTTGTGTGAACCCTTTTCAATTTTTCTTGCAAATATACTGGAATGGTTTGCTATTTCTTCTTCAGCTTATTTTACAAATGAGGAAACTGGAAAAACAGGGCTGTTTACTCGTCCAATATCACATAATTAGAAAATGTCTAAATTCAGAATTGAACTTAGGTATTACTGACTTCAGGCCTGACTATCCACTGTACCATCTAACTAACCACCTTGTCTTTAGCTGTAGGCAAATATGACCTTGATTTTTGACTATTAGAAATGCTTTATTTAATGTTCTTGGAATCTCCTCTAGTTTAAAAAAAACTTTCTATAAGTTATATCATAGGCCAAATCATGGTACCTGATAACACAAAAATTGTCTTAATATGAGGATGAATTAAATCTCTCAGTAGTTCCTAATGGCACTGTTTCAAGGATTGCCCTATTTCCTCAGCAACCCCTTGCCCTGTATCTAGTAATAATGGTGAACTAGGCAGCCAGATTCACACTGGTGAATCTGGTATTCTTTATTCCAGAACACTATGGTCTTTGACACTCAATGAGAGTAGAACAGCTGCAAAGCCTCTATGATTGAAATTTAATCATGTTTAGACACCCACTTGCTTTCTAAATACATACTTTCTTATGTTACAATCAATATTGCTGTGTTACTAAGCTCAATTTATGGAATAAACCGTCTATTGACTTATTCTAAATTCAAATAAGGTGGATAATTCTTGGCTATATCACCAGGTTTTAACATGACACTTTCACTTTCAGTTCCAACACAATGTAATTCAAGAAACATGAAGTTGCATTTAAAACACTGCTCTAGGCACTGAGAATAGAAAAAAAAAGAGGAAAATAAAGGTTTTTGCTTTCTAGAACATTAGATTTTACTGGACTATTCAAGCTGCCAATAGAGTTAGATAGATACAGAGATACATATACATATATATGTATTGTATATGTATATATAAATGTATATGTATATGCATACATAAATGTATGTGTGTATGCACAAATAATATATGTGTATACAGATAATGTTCATGTATATATCAGTATATAAATGTCATACATATATACATGTATATATATACTTATACACCAAAATATATACATATACATTGCTTACAAAAATTCATTCTTCACACAATTGAATGCAATCGGTATATTCAGTATGAAGAGTGAATTGCTGCCTTTCTCCATTTAATTTCTGTTGTCCCCTATTATACCAACATTTTTTAAAGAGCAATAACCATAACAATCTAAAGTTAGATAAAGAGAAAGAAAAAAGTTTATTTCAGCAAAGAGGAATGATCTAGTTGGTAGTGATAGAAAACTACAATAACTCATACCTTGGTCTTGGATCTCTCTTTGACAAAAGCAAAGAAACTAATAATGTTCTTTCCTCATTGGTAACTCCATATAGTGATGTACTGGTAAAGACTTAAAACTTTCTTCATGTTAAAATAGATAAATAACTATTTACATACAATATACTTTTTAAATTTATACAATCAACAGAACAATAAATGAAATCCCAATCTATATTTACTAATTTCTAATGTGTAAATGCTCACTCAGAAAATTTAGCAATCTGCTTTTATATGCTGATCCAAGTTTTCTCCATAATGCTCCTGATTTTATTCTTTAAAATGTGAAAAGCTATAATTCTTTTTTTTTTTTTTTTTTTGCTGAGGTAATTGGGGTTAAGTGACTTGCCCAAGGTCACACAGCTAGGAACTGTTAAGTGTCTGAGACCAGATTTGAACTCAGGTCCTCCTGACTTCAGGGCTGGTGCTCTATCCACTGCGCCACCTAGCTGCCCATAAGCTATAATTCTTAAATAATCATTTTTGCTTTATGTAAAGATAGCTCAAGTGCTACTTTCTATGAAATGGTTCCTTTCCTAATCTTCAAGTCATTATCACATCTTCCTCATCAATTTCCCTTATATTATATTTGTTTCTGTAAAATATTCTTTAAAATATTTTTAGGCAGGATGCAAGCATGTTTAGGATAAATACATGATTGGACATGATTATCAAATAGGGATGATCATTTAGAGATCATAGAGATCATCCCATTGTAAAGGATGAAACCAAGAGTTTGCTGGAGCTAACATCTACTTACAAAAGGAGATTGCTAAGATTTCAGTATGAACATTTACAAGTATTCATTTTTGTCTTTATATCCTCACCATTTGACTGTGTCTTGAATTCAGTTGGTGCCTACCAAAGGTATATGGAATTGATCTTTGGAGATAACTTTACTCAATGAATTCCATTTCAGTTCCAAAAGAATCCATTTTTATGAACTTAATCTAAGTTGTTGAGAACAAACCAATTTTGAACAAGAATTTTTAGTTGTTAATATCATGTATCAATAATGTTACCTCAGAAATATAGTTAGTACTACTAAAAGAAAATGTAATCTCTTAACTTGTCTTAAAATTAAATGAGTCCATAAGAAAAATATTTTTCTTATTGCAAGATACAATGTTTTATCTTAAACTCCCAAATTTATTGTTCTCCATATTTCATTCAAGGATAAATCTTATTGAACTCATTCAGTAACCAACATTTCCATTTCAATTGGAATAACTCTGTCTTCCTGTTCAGAATTATCAATAGAACATTTTTAAAATCCACTTTCTTAGTTATTATATTATTAGAGTAGTTCATCAGATAACAAAATTAACAGAGAAAACAGTTTTCCTGTAATATTAAATTCAATTTTGCTAAATCATTGTAAAAACAGCTTATAGGATGATAAACTAGTAACTGATCATGATTCACTGTATCTTAATGTGCTTCTTGCTTACCTTCTATCTCATATCTTCCAAATGTATGGGGATCAAGTCACAGTGGCAGATGAAGGGTGCTAACTCCCCTTCTGTTTACCACAGTTGACTTTGTGCTAATTTGACATATACAGTGAGCAAGTGCTTTCCCCCTCACAATCACTAATATTTTAAATAAACTGCTTGATTATTCACACATATGATTTCATTTTTATATGAATGAATATAATATAGGTGTTATATTGTTTGTCTGATTATTTTGATTATGCACAAGTGAACATTTTAATATAGAAGGCATATCACAAATGCTATCATATTAATAGAAAAAATGTAAATTGCCAAATACTTTTTGTGATATATTTTAATTTAATCTGAGATTCCTAATTCCTGAGGGCTGCTAATTTTCATTTCTTGCTCTAGGAATAATTATAAAGTCAATATTACCATTAATTAAAAAAATTGGTGTCTATCAAATATACCATTTTCTTATTCATTCATATGAACATCCAGACTATGATAAAATACCTTTCCCTGGCCAAATTCCTATCGTAGGATGTCTCCTATTAAAAACAAATCTTCTTGTAAGCAGGAATTGTTTTGCTTTTGTATATATATTCCCAGCACTTAGCACAATGCCTGGCACTTAAAAGTGATTAATAAGTGCTTTTCTTTTAAAACTTCATCCATGCAATTATTCAGTGCTGCAGCAAATGCCATAGAAAAGATTATCCTTGATGCCTAGAATGGATTCTCTCTTTGTCATCCAAGTTTTATATACTTGTTTCTTTTAGTTTTTATGCCATTTTTATCGGAAGTCTTTCCTGATCCTGATAGATGGTACTATTCTTCATCTCCAAACGTTTGCATATACTATAAGTTATGATCCAGTCTCCCACTCTCCCTCCATCTCTTGGCTCACACATATTAAATCTTGTCATTGGGGATGAAACAAACAAACAAACAAACAAAGCAAACTATTTTTCTCTTTGGCTTATGTGACTCCACTAGGAGTTTACTTTAAAAATTTCCATATGTTGAGGTCTAGGTTTCCATAATTTTAAGTAACACAATCCAGTTATTATGCCAGTAGTCAAGGTAATACATGCATTTTAAGGAAAGTATAGTCTCTTTCACTCCGCAGAAAAATGTTTAAGTTCCAAATTCACATATGAGATCATACCTATGTATGAAACACTTCCTATCCCAAAAGTTCCCCTTGAAAAGAGAGTGAATTTAGGATTATCACTGAGGCAATACATTAGGATTCTATTATTATCCTTCTTTTCCACAAAGCTCCCCATCTCCACTTATAGTATTGCCTTGTGGGTTTGTTGTTGCTGCTGTTGCCATTTGTTCTTCCTTCTAGAAAAGGACAAATGACACCAGGAGGGTCATATCTTGACTTATAAGTGATTTGGATTTAAGAAGCAGAGCTGTACAGTAATCAGTCTCTCTCCTCCAAAGTCATCAGAGTTCAATGGCAAGACATTCCTTCTCCATTTCCTCCTTTCCCTCTATCCACCCTTCCATGTGGGTGCTCTATCCAAAGTATATGAATTTCGATCATTTATACTTTGCAAGGGATGTTGTGATTTGGGAGCTTGATGTTTTTCTCTCCCTGACTTAATTATTCCACAATTTTTTTTAACTGAAAAAATTAACTTTTTGTCTTGAGTTATTTTCATTTATGATTTCTTGAAATATAGTTCTGGAAAAAAAGAGTGTTTGATAAAGCCTATTATGATTCAATTGGAGCTATTTGATTATGTCTTTAAACCCAAAACACTCTGACTTTCACTGATTATCCAATAAGTCCCAACCCATCCCACACTTGCTCATTGTTCGGGTTTTGATGGCTCAGAATCAGCATCAACAGCTATTGTTTCTGTTTTGGTCAGAAACCCTAAGGATCTTCACCCCCCAGATTGATGTCTTTTTTTAATTATGTAAAAGAGGCCATTCTCTGCCTCATTTCTTACCTCCCCTTAATCATAAATTAGGTATTGTCTCAGGCTAGCTAAGATCTTTTAATGACGTAGATTAAAAAGGCTTGGGTGTCTCACTGTATACAGGTTCATGTCCAGTCATTTTAATCTATATCTTGTCACTACACACAGATAGCTCTGGAGGAGCAAGTAAGTTTGAGGACTTTGCTCAGCTTTCCTTAGGTTGAATCCAATTTACTTGCACATCATGGCATCCCCTCCCTGATGTCATTGTTGTTTTCCTGAAGGAAAACTAACAGCTTAGCCTCTGTCACAGGCTATCTAACACAGCCTTTATCATAGATTCAGGGAGTTTTCTCCCTGAAATTAGAACTCTCTCTAAAACATAAACACACTTTGCAAGTAGAGGATATTAAACTTTTTCCTACTGAACCTTCCTGATGTCCTGGATTTCTTCTAGAATGAAGGACAAACAACTACAATAAATAGTATTTATTTCTGTTCTGACCGGAAACTCTGATGGTCTTCTCCTCCTAGAATGATTATTATGTTAAGGCAAACTGGCTGTCTTTGTTCTCAATTGTTACCTATACTTTAACTAATGAAGGGACATTGCCTCAGACAGACAGACCTGGGAAAGGCCAATATCGCCCACTGCATCTAGGGTCATCACCAGTCTTAACCATATGATTTAAACCCTCTCTGAATTATAAAAACACTTTGTGGTAGAGGGTAGTACCCTTTTCCTAGTGGAATTTCACTGTCAGAATATTAGTGATTAATGTCATTGATTCAGTATTCTAAGGATGAAGTTATAAAATCCTGATTTTTGTTTCTTTATTATACAGTTTTAATGCCCTTAATTGTCCTCCAGATAAGAATTCATTTTTCTCCTGTTTCTTTTTCTTTCACCCAAGAAGCTTGCTTCTTAATAATGCCCCTTCTTTTTTTTTTGAAAAGAAAAGTTTTTATCCTATGGTCTATAATACCAAATTTAAAGTTATTTTGATAACTGAATTTCAACATAATTAATTTCAGGTAAGACCTTTTAATTAATGATTTTAATTCCATTATTTTAATGAGCATCAAAGACTTTGCTAGATAGCTCAGCCCACTAATATACACTCATACATACATATATATATATATACACACACAGGTAAAAATACATACCCCAAGACACATATATACAAGTTAAGAAGCCTAGAACATATTCAGATTTCAAAACTCTTGAAATCTCAAATATTTATTCAGTCTAAGAAATCTTTCACTACCAAAAGACTAGATTATATGATCAGTTTGATATCCTTCTCTTTTTCATAGGAAGTTTGGACTTAAGAATATTTTCCATAAAATCCATACCCACCATTAGCACACCTTTGAAAACACAAGAAGATTGTTCTCTATTTCTTTTAAAAGACAGAGAAAAGATCGGTTAGAGAATAGAGTTAAAATTATTCCACTTTTTGTGCTTCATATGTTAATGAAATGACATATGTCCTATTCAACCAATTAATCAATCAATCATTAACAGGCCTTAAAACAAAGAAAATGATGAAAATGAGACTGAAACAAAGTTAACAATTCATAAAACTTCATACAGGAGCTAAAATGATAGAGTTAGGATTAAAAACTACATCTAACTTCAAACCCAGAATTCCATTGCATTAAAATATGGCATGTTGTTACTTAAATATATTATTGATTGATCTGAAGGAGCATAAAATTGGGTTCTCTTCATTTCTTCCCACCAAGGTTATTTCAGTAGATCATTCAATAAAGATTAAGTCCTTACTAAGTGCCAGATACTGTGCTAAGCACTGAGGATACAAAAAAAGGCAAAAGATAGTTCCTAACCTCAAGGAGTTTAGGGACAAAACCCTTGGTATAGCAGAACTATGCATCTGTTGTTACAGAACTTGACCTGCTATTTAGTATCTGCATGACCTTTAGCAAGCCTCTTAATTGTAATGTTAATTTAAATTCATTTAGTGCTATAAGAGTTACAAAACACTTTTCTCACATATTTACCTATTTTTTAGATAAATTGAGCTTCACTGAGGTGAAATGATTCTGTAGGACAAACAGTAAATTACTTCAAAACTCCAGGCTATGCTTTTAAAGTTCAAAACTTGTATTTTAAAATTCCTTCTTATTTTCTCCCATACCTCAGATTGCTCAGTAAATTTAGGGGATTTAATTAGTCAGTTGTTAACATTCCTTTAAATTACAAAATCCTTAAGGTTTATGATAAAATTGTTTTATTGCTCCATGACCTCAAAGATGCACCATTAATCCATTACTTGGAAGTTGAAAAGAGAAGTAAAAGCAAATTCTTATAAAAATTAAATGGCATAATTTGAACATACTGCAATTCCTTATTTATGGCAAAACAAAAAAAGCCTAAGCAAAAAATAAAAAAACAACTCAAACCCAAAACAAAATAGTAAAAAAGTCACCATTTAGGGGAAAAAAAATCTTGTTCTATTTTTCCCTGGAAGCTTCCCTGGGCTCAATGAGTGGGAATAATTGATTTTAATTCAATTTTAGGAAAAGTTATCTAATAATCTGAATTATCTTCCTTAGTGGATTTCTTCAATAAGTAGTAAGTTCTCCAGCAATGGAGATCTTGAAGCAGAGTTCAATTGACAACTTGATGGGATTCATACTTTCAGTAACAATTGGACTGGCTGAGTTCTCAAACTCTTTTACTTCTATTGTATGAATGTGAAGGAATCAGAACAGAATCTGAAAACTGGCTGACTAAGAACATCATTTTATGTTGATAGCATACTACTTTTACTCAAGACTGTAACTTAAACCTCTTCCCAATTAGTAACTTATGATGTGCTATTGTATCCACCTCTTTTCTCCTTTATGTGTCATATTCCCTCATAAGAATGTATGTTCTTATGTGCACCCATCTCCTTTATGTGTCATATTCCCCCATAAAAATGTATGTTCCTTGAGGACAAAGTATTTTTTGGCTCAATTGTATTGCTACAAATACACACACATGTATGTATGTATGTAGGTATAGTAAATCCAGTTAGTTAAGTCCAGAAAAAAAAATCCACATTATAAATGTCCTTCCTAAATGTGGTACTTAAAAGTAATGAGAATATTCCATATGTGTTTGACTATAGTAGAGAACAACAGAGATATGACCTAACTGGAAATTATTTCCTTAATACAAACTAATATTGCATTAGTTTTATTGTCTGGACTATCATGTCATACTCATATTGAATTTGAAGTCTAAAATCCTCACCATGACCCTCTATATATGGGGATCTATTTGAATATAAATATATCTATTTGAATATAGATCAGAAGTATCATAAAATATCAAATAATTTATCTAGAAGAAAAATGCCTAGATGTAGAATGTGAAAATTCATGCTTTTCTGTCTACCAATTTATTAGCTGTGTTATCATGGGAAAGTCATTATGCTTTCCAAAACCTAAATTCCCTACATCCATAAAAAAGAGGATAAAAGATATATGCACAATGTACTTCATGAGTTTATAATGGAGAAATAAATTCTAAAATATTTTGTAAATGAAAGATATAGTTATTCTTCTATTAGTTTGCTCATTTATGCATTCTTTGTGTCAATCACCAATTTAGAAGTGCCTACTCTAGACAAAGCACATGAGGAAAATTAAAAAGAAAACTTTTCAATGCAGCATAGTAAGCTTGTCAATCATTGAAATTTAATAGTTAAAAATTTATCAAGGTTAACAATACATGGCAGAAGCTAATTGTTCACAATTATACCATTCAATTAATATACCTATCTGGGCCAGAAAGCTCAATAATTCCCAAACCTACTACTTAGTTAGAAAAAAAAAAAAATCTTCTAATTGATTTACTTAGAAGTTGAAACCTAATTTCCCAAAGATACTAAAATAGACAAGAGAATAGTTTAATACTGTGTTTAATGTGATCCTTGCATAAAAATGTTTGTTTAAAATTAGTGTGAAATTCAAATATTTTCCTTATCTAATCCTAAAACCTTTAATGCAATTAAGTCTAAGATTTCTGGGATGTACATAGTAGTTTAAATTGTGATTGCAAGATTTATATAATGTGATACATGAAAAATAGTGTTCATGTAAGAATATTGGTCTTTTTCATAATTATGCCACTCATTTTCACCTGCCTTTTTACACAGCTGATAAGGATTGAATATATCTACATCATCATTTATGGTATAGCCTGTCTTAAAATAGGGAAATTTATAGTTTAAAGACTTTGATAATTCTTTAAGACATCATTTAGCTAACATTGAAGTTTCCCCCCCAATACCAATAAAATTAATTTTATATAATTTATGTGTCTTTCACAATAACAACTACCTTCATATTCTCACTAGGATACAATGAGAATTCTTTTGAGGAGGCCAGGATAATTCAACATCATTATTCATCATAGGAAGCAGGAGTGAGAAACAGTAGTTATGATATATCTTATTTAAAAATCTTAGAGAAGAAAAAGCTTAATGGATAGAAACTCAGCAAAATGTGAATTAAAGTCTCACCTCTCATACATATTGGTTATGTGACTCTGATGAATACATCATTTAACCTCTCACTGCTCTAAGCAGTTTTTTTGACCATAAGTTGAAGAGAATCTTCATTATGTAAGAGGGTTTCTTCAGAGAATTTGTTATCCCAATTAAATCATAGATCCTGGCCTTAACTTTAAATCCTATCCACTTCATAAACTTAATAATGCCCTACTCTGAAAAGAAAGTGACCTAGCCATACCTCTTTTAAAACTATATTATAAAGCAGCAATAACTAAAATATTTGGTACTGGCTAAGAAAGAGTGGTGGATCAGTAGAATAGGTTAAGTACACAAACACAGTAGTAATTGAATATAGTAATGTATTATTTGATAAACTCAAAGACTCCAACTTCTGAAATAAGAACTCACTATTTCTCAAAAACTGCTGAGAAAACTGAAAAATATTATGGCAGAAACTAAGCATAGACAATCATCTTGTACCCCCAAGATAAGGCCAAAATGGGATCATGATTTAGATGTAAAGGGTGATATAAGTAATTCAGGAGAAGAAAGACTAGTTTATCTGTCAGATCTTTGGAATAGGGAGGAATTTATAATTAAAGAAGAAACAGAGAATATTACAAAAGGCAAAATGAGTAATTTTGATTACAGTGAATTAAAAAGGTTTTCCACAAACAAACAAACAAAAAAAACAACCAACAGAAGAAAATCAGAAAACTGGGAAACAATTTTTGCAGCCAGTATTTCTGATGAAGGTCTCATTTAAAAATATATAGAGAGAACTGAGTCAAATGTGTAAGAATACAAGGCATTCCCCAGTTGACAAATAGTCAAAAGATATGAACAAGAAGTTTTCAGAAGAAGAAATTAAAGCTATTATAATCCTATGAACAATGATATAAATTACTATTGTTTAGAGAAATGCAAATTAAAGCAACTATCAGATATAACCTCCCAACATCAAATTAGTTCATATGAAAGGAAAAGAAAATGATAAATGTTGGAGGGCATGTAGAAACATTGGGGCACTAAAGCATTGTTGGTGGAATTGTGCACTGATCCAACAATTCTGAAGAGAAATTTAGAGCTATGCCCAAAAGATAAATCAAATTGTGCATATCTTTTTATCCACAAATGCCACAACTAAGTCTGCATTAAAAAGCTAATAAGAAAGTAAAAAGGACTCATGTGTACAAAAATATTTCTTGCAGCTCTTTTGGCAATGGCAAAGAATTGGAAACTGAGGAGTTATACAGCAATTAGGGACTGATTGAACAAATTGTTTATAAATGTAAAGAAATACTGTTGTTCTATACAAAATAATAAACAGGCAAATTTCGGGAAAATACTGGAAAAACTTAACAGGAACTAATGCTGTGTGTTTCACTGATCTTATTGGGGAGAGTTCTATTTTATACCCATTATGTATTATGCTTGCTGATGATTTTAAATAGATGCTACTGATTATTTTAAGAAAAAGTCCATTTATTCCTATACTCTCTAATGTTTTTAATAGGAATGGGTGTTGGATTTTATCAAATGCATTTTTCTGCATCTATTGAGATAATCATATGATGTTTGTTAGTTTGGTTATTGATATTGTCAATTATGCTAATAGTTTTCCTAATATTGAACTAGCCCTGCATTCCTGATATAAATGCTCCTTGGTCATAGTATATTATCCTGGTTATGACTTTCTGTAATCTTTTTGCTAATATTTTATTTCAGATTTTTGCATTAATATTCATTAGGAATATTTTTCTGTAATTTTCTTTCTCTCTTATTGTAATACCTGGTTTAGGTATCATTACCATATCAATGTCATAAAAGAAAGTTCCTAGGAATCCTTATTTTCTTATTTTTTTTCAAATAGTTTATATAGTCCTGGAGTTAATTGTTCTTTAAATGTTTGGTAGAATTCACATGTAAATCCATCTGGCACTAAAATTTTGCTTAGGGATTTGATTAATGGCTTGTTCTATTTCTTTTTTCTAAAATGGGACTATTTAAGGAGTTTATTTCCCCCTTTAATCTGGGCAATCTATATTTTTGTAGGTATTCCTCCATTTCACATAGGTTATCAAATTTATTGACATAAAGTTGGGTAAAAAGTTACTAATTATTTATTTATTTTCCTCTTCATTGGTGGAAAGTTCCCCCTTTTCATTTTTTTTTTTTTTTTT
>JAJPUD010012739.1:24567-47835 GCA_023553655.1 Myrmecobius fasciatus | reverse complement strand
CTGGGACACTAATACATTGTTGGTGGAACTGTGAACGGATCCAACCATTCTGGAGAGCAATTTGGAGCTATGCTCAAAAAGTTGTCAAACTGTGCATACCCTTTGACCCAGCAGTGTTTCTACTGGGTCTATATCCCAAAGAGATCTTAGAGGAGGGAAAGGGTCCCACATGTGCAAGAATGTTTGTGGCAGCCCTTTTTGTAGTGGCTAGAAACTGGAAACTGAAGGGATGCCCATCAATTGGAGAGTGGCTGAATAAATTATGGTATAAGAATGTTATGGAATATTATTGCTCTGTAAGAAACGACCAGCAGGATGATTTCAGAGAGGCCTGGAGGGACTTGTGTGAACTGATGCTGAGTGAAACTAGCAGAACCAGGAGATCATCATACACAGCAACAACAGTATTACATGATGATCAATTCTGATGGACGTGGCTCTCTGCAACAAAGAATTGTCTCAAACCAGTTCCAATTGTTCACTGAAGAAAACCATATACACCCAGAAAGAGGGACATGAAATATGGACCACAACGTAACATTTTCATGATCTCTATTAACATTTGCTTGCATTGTGTTGCCTTTCTCTGATTCTTTTTTTTTTCTTGTAGATAGGATTTTTCTTGCATAACTTCTCAAGCATTTCAACATTATTAACATGTAGTGGACTTCCTGCCATCTAGGGGAGGGGAGGGGACTGGGGGTAAAATTTGTAATGGAATGCTTTGTAAAGATCAATGCTGGGGAACTATCCATACATATGTTATACAAATAAAAAGCTTTAATAAAAAAAAAAGTAAAAAAAAATGATCAGTAGCATCTATTTAAAACCATCAGCAAACATCATATGTAATGGGGACAAACTAGAACCATTCCCAATAAGATCAGAAGTGAAACAAGGCTGTCCACTCTCACCATTACTATTTAATATTGTATTAGAAATGGTAGCTTTGATAGTAAGAGAAGAAAAAGAGATTGGAAGAATTAGAGTAGGTAATGAGGAAACCAAATTATCACTCTTTGCAGATGATATGATGGTATACTTAGAGAACCCTAGAGACTCAACTAAAAAACTACTAGAAGCAATTCACAACTTGAGCAAAGTTGCAGGATACAAAATAAATCCACATAAAACATCAGCATTTTTTATATATTACCAACAAAGTTCAGCAGCAAGAGATACAAACAGAAATTCCATTCAAAATAACTGTTGATAGTATAAAATATTTGTGAATCTATCTGCCAAGGGAAAGTCAGGAACGATACAAACTAAACTACAAAACACTATCCGCGCAAATAAAGTCAGAGCTAATCAGATGGAAAAATAGCAAGTGCTCATGGGTAGGCCGAGCGAATATAATAAAAATGGCAATACTACCCAAATTAATTTACTTATTTAGTGCCATGCCAATCAAAGTCCCAATAAATTATTTTACAGATCTAGAAAATATAGTAGCAAAGTTCATTTGGAAGAACTAAAGGTCAAGAATTTCAAGGGAATTAATGAAAAAAAAAAAGGCGGATGAAGGTGCCCTTGCTGTACCAGATCTAAAACTATAGTATAAAGCAGCAATCATCATAACCATTTGGTACTGGCTAAGAAATAGAGTAGTTGATCAGTGGCATAGGATAGGATCACAGAACAAACTAGGCAATAACTATAAGCAATCTACTGTTTGACAAGCCCAAAGACTCTAGCTTTTGCAATAAGAACTCAGTATTTGACAAAAACTGCTGGGAAAATTTGAAACTAGTATGGAAGAAATTAGGCCTTGACCCACACTTAACACCACATGCCAAGATAAGATCTAAAGGGGTTCATGATTTAGATTTAAAAAGTGATATTATATACAAATTAGAGGAACAAATGATAGTTTACCTTTCAGACTTGTGAAGAAGGAAGGAATTGGTGTCCAAAGAACTGGAACTCTTAATTGAACACCAGATAGATAATTGTGATTGTATCAAGTTAAAAAGTTTTTGTACAAACAAAAGTAATGCAGACAAGATTAGGAGGGAAGCAATAAATTGGGAAATCATCTTTACATTTAAGGCTTCTGATAAAGGCCTCATTTCTAAAATATATAGAGAATTGTCTCATATTAAAAGAATCCAAGCCACTCTCCAATCGATTAATGATCAAAGGATTTGAACAATTTTCAGATGATGAAATTGAAACTATTTTTAGTCATATGAAAAGGTGCTCCAAATCACTATTGATCACAGAAATGCAAATTAAGACAACTCAGATACCACTACACACCTGTCAAATTGGCTAAGACGAATATTTGAAGGGATGCGGGAAAACTGGGACACATACATTGTTGGTGGAACTGTGAATGGATCCAATTATTCTGGAGAGCAAGTTGGAACTATGCTCAAAAAGTTATCAAACTGTGCATACCCTTTGACCCAGCAGTGTTTCTGCTGGGCCTATATTCCAAAGAGATCTTAAGGGAGGGAAAGGGACCCATATGTGCAAAAATGTTTTTGGCAGCCCTTTTTGTAGTGGCAAGAACCTGGAAACTGAGTGGATGCCCATCAATTGGAGAATGGCTGAATAAATTATGCTATATGAATGCCATGAATATTATTGTACTTTAAGAAATGATGAGCAGGATGATTTCAGAGAGGCCTGGAGCTACTTGCATGAACTGATGCTAAGTGATGTGAGCAGAACCAGGAGATCAATATATACGCAACAACAAGACTATATGATGATCAGTTCTGATGGACATGGTTCTCTTCAACAATGAGATGTTTCAAATCATTTCTAGTTGTTTAGTGATGAAGAAAGTTATATATACCCAATAAGAAGCCTGTGGGATCTGAGTGTGGACCACAACATAGCAATTTCATGTTCTCTCTTGATTGTTGTTTGCATTTTGTTTTTCTTCTCAGGTTTTTTTTTTCCTTGTAGACCCGATTTTTCTTGTACAGCAAGATAACTGTATAAATATGTATACATATATTCAATTTGTCAAGTATTTTAGCATAATTAACATGTATTGGACTTTCTGTAATCTAGGGGAGGGAGTGGGGGAAGGAGTGAAAAATTTGTAACACAAAACTTTGCAAGGGTCAATGTTGAAAAATTACTCATGCCTATATTTTGCAAATAAAAAGCTTTAATGAAAAAAAAAGATTTTGTGATGATCAATACTGATGCACATGGCTCTTTTCAATGATGAGGTGATTCAGCCTAATTTTGGTAGACTTGTGATCTACCCAGAAAGATGACTTTGGGGACTGAATGTGGATTACAACATAATATTTTCATCTTTTTTTGTTGTTGTTTGCTTGCTTTTCGTTTTCTTTATCATTTTCTTTTCTTTTTGTTCTGATTTTTGTTGTGCAGCAAAATTTTAGAAATATGTAAAGAAGAATTCCCACATTTAATATATAGTGGATTTCTTGCTGTTTAAGGGAATGAATGGGGGGATGGGAGGGAGAAAAAATAGGGATACAAGGTTTTGCAAGGGTGAATGTTAAAAACTATGCATATATTTTGAAAATAAAAATCTAAAAACAAAAAGAAACAAATTGAGAACTAAAAAAATAAATTTCACATTTTCTTATTGTTCTTAAATCTTCAGTTTTTAAATTTTATTTTATCATATCTCAATGTCTCATACAGTGATTAGTTTCCACTCGTGGAATTTTAATTTTCTGTAAACATTAGTATTTTTTTCCATTAAATAAATTCTATTTTTATGGAGTTATTTTCCTCAGCAAATTCTTGTATGTTCTTTCTTATGCCATTAACTTCTTTGTAATAATTCTCTTGCATTACTCTCATTTCTTTTTTCCCGTTTTTCTACTACTTCTCTAATTTGTTTTTTGAAATCCCTTTAAAATTCTTCCCATAATTTTTTTTGGGTCTAAGACAAAATTTTATTTGTTTTTAAGGCTTCACATGTAGCCATTTCAGCATTCATATCCTCTTCTAATTTTATGTTTTTATCCTTCGTATCACCATAGTAACTTTCTAGAATAGAGCTTTTTTTTTTTTTTTTGGTTTGCTTAGCAAATTGGGATTAAGTGATGTGCCCAAGGTCACACAGCTAGTAAGTATTAACTGTCTGAGTCTGGGTTTGAACTCAGGTCCTCCTGACTCCAGGGCCAGTACTCTATCTACTACACCATCTAGATACCTATACAAACAAAACCAACACAAACAAGATTGAAAGGGAAGTACAAACCTGGCAAAACCTTTTTACAACCAATGTTTAAGATAAAACTCTCATTTTTAAAATACATAAATACCTGTGTCAAATTTATAAGAGTATACGTTATTCTCCAATTGATAAATGATCAAAGGATATGAATACATAATTTTCATATGATGAAATTAAAGCCATCTATACTTTTTAAAAATTTTTCCTACACTTTTACTGCCTTTTTTGGTCATTTGGTGTTTTCATGTGATATTTGGTTCTGTTCCTGCAAAATTCCAAACTTTTTGTTGAATTTCACTGGGCTTCAGTGGTTAGGTTTTTTTTATTTGTTTGTTTGTTTTGTTTTGTTTGTTTGTTTGTTTGTTGTTTTCTGAATGGTAAGCCTTTCTTCTGAATTGTATTTTATGGGGAGGCTCTATATTGATCTGCCCAGAGTTTGGGGTTTGCGGCTGGTCTGTACCAGGGATGGGGCCCTGCTGCTGGATTGCTGTGGAAACAGGGACTCTCTGCTGGTAGGACCAAGGGGTATGTTCCCATTATTGACCTGCACAAAGCTGATTTCACTGCTGGACAACAATGGGGTCAGGGCTTTGGTGGTTAATGTTAGGGGTAGGATCACTGGGGTAAGGCCTTGTGGCTGTCTTGTAAAGACTTTTCATTTACCCAAGGGTTTGTTAATTTATATGTGTGTGTGTGTAGGGGTGGACTGTCCCAGGCTCAGAGCCCTGCTGTCTTTACACCATTTTAGGTTGGCTGCTGCTGCTGTCCTTGGACCTCTCTCCCCTCCTATGCCAGGGAGACAAATTTTTCCTTCAGTGCTGATAAGCTGCTTTCTTGCTCATATATCAATTTTGAGGCAATTTTCTAGTTGTTTGGATTGGGATTGGGGAGAATTTCAAGGTTTTCTTCCTCACTCCACCATTTTGGCACCAGGTGTATCTTTTGTGAAATATACCCACCGAGGTGCAGTGAGTTATTAAGCTCATGGTAGCAATCAGATGTGTCATATAATTTGCAAAGACTCCTACTCCCTACTTCCATTTTTCGAGGGGAAGTAATATTAAGTAGGATTATTTCCACAGAATCCTAGAAATTTCAGCATGCTTTGCTCTGAATCTTAAAGAATTTAGGACTACTCTTTCTCTTTTTTCATCTGTAATCTATAAACACTCTTATAAATAACCCCTCAATTTAGCAGTATTGTAAGGAGGAGCAGTGGATCATACAATGTCTTTAAGGGACTTTATTATCTGCCCTGTTAGGTCAATCATACAGTAGAATATACCAAATAGCAGCAGCAGATGCTCTGAATACAATGCATGTTATCAAAAACTAAATAATTTCTACTCTCACTTGATCTTTATTAATTCTACATAGAATTTGAGGATAGCATATTTCAGAACAGCAAAATTTACTTTTATGGACACTTTTTGCTGTTGTTTCCCTCTGCTACCCTGTAGGGTGATAAGAAGCTGTAACTAAGATTAGGGAACATTTTTAATATTCCTTATTTGCTATTTTAGAGATTTATTAATAAATAGTTCATCTCAAGTTTTCATGATAATACATTATTTTAAAAGTATGTAGGAATATGATTTATTTTTCTTCTTTTAAAGCAGGTTTGCTTAATCATGAACTTTCTTAATACCATGAATTACAATTAGATAAATGGAAAATATATATATATATATATATATACAATTTGTGCACATATGTATTTATGTTTACATATAAAGATAACTGCATTTCAATTTGGTTAATTTCCTGTATAACTATACATACACACTCTCATACACATATATACATAGCACACTGTTTGTATATGTGTGCATGTGTGTACATACATGTATAGAACCATATGTATGTCTAGGGTATAAATGTGAATATTCAAGTAGGGAATACATGTATGCACACATGTGTATATATAATATACATATTTATGAATGTCTGTAGATATATCTACATGATGTATATGCATATGCATTTAAAAACATTATTATGAGGGAGGATCCTTAGTCCTCACCAGAATGTCAAAAGGTCAATGCTTCAAAAATTAATTCCTAACCTCTTTGATAAAGTAAATAGTTGAATCCAAACTATCTTAATTTCCCAGCAACAGAATATTTAAGAAATAACTAGAGGAAAAAATGCTTTAGCAAACTAACTTGTTCAGCTACAGAGATTTCTAAATGGCAATTCACTTCTAATTATTCTCAGATAATTATGAAGTAGAATAATAAATATTGTAAGAATGTTTTAATGTTTCCCATTAAAAATCACTTAATAGAATCATTTACTCCTGGCAGAGTATATGTTCTTGCCTTTTCTCAGGGCTTTCTTGGCTGCCCTATGTTACAAGATTACCAAATTTCAATGTGAATAAAAAAGCATGATCTATAATCAATTAACAAATATTTTTTAGCATTTTAATGTTCAGTGAAGTAACTGAGTTAGAGGCTGAGATAAATAGAAAGAAATACATGCCATAACTCTTGCCTTCACTACACACACACTATTTGAGAATGTGAAGACTTATACATTCAGTTAAAAGTAGTTGCCAGATGAGTGTTACAGACAGCAAGGATTGTTAAGAGTTTAGAGAAAAAAAGACAGCTATCTCAAGTTAAAGCTTATAGAGGAAAGTAATTTATGAATTATATTTTGAAAGAGGAGGATGCTTAATATAGATTGGAGGGGAAGGAAGGACACTGAAGAGACAGAGAGTATAAGCAAGAAAATAGTGGTAGAAAAGAGTAAGATGTATAGTGTTGGGGAGAGCAGTAAAGAGATCAGTTTGGCTGGATTAAAATTTAGAACAGTATTAGAAGATAAGATTGAAAAACATAATAAATTGAAATCAGTCTGTATAGAATTTTTAATAAAAATGAAGGATTGAGGATCTCTTATTTTGTAGATAGTGAGAAATTAGAGAGAGGGTTATTTGTTCAAAACTGGTTTCAGAGGATTAATCTGACAACAGGATGTAAAAATGAATTAACAATACCTCAGGGAAGAATATATTTTTTCTATATTGTTTTCATGCTCTAAAATGACCAATGAAACAGCCTGGGACTAGTGGTTTTGGCTATAATTTTGCTTGTCACAGATGTTTTGTATTGTATAAGAAGAATTTTGAAATTCATTTTGCTGTTTATTGTTCTTTATTTTATTTTGGTGATTCATATGCTATAGCTACAATGAAAATGTGGTCCCTTAGGGTCTCTTTTTATTTCCATGTAGAATTTGCCTGGATAATTTTCTCACATTTGCAACATCCTGTTCACAACATTTTAGATTGTCTTAACAAAAATCTGAATATTTGGTGGCTTTACTTTTAATGAGCTTATTTGTGTCATGTAGGAAATAATTCTCTGCAAAACCTAGATTTGAGTCACTAGTACTGACATTCTAACAATTTTATTGGAGATTCACAGAGATTAAATAACATGCTTATCATCATATTGCCACTAAGAGTCATAGTCAGGATTCAAATTCAGATCTTCTGGAAGTCTGGCTTCCTTTCATCTATAACAAGCTGTGTCTCTTAATGGCTTATTTTTATGGAAAATAATATATTTTAATATCATCTTGGCATTTGCTTATCTCATATATGTATAAAATAGAGTCTTCTCACTTCATTAACATAATCATTGAGAACTTGCCCCAAAATTTCAAGATACTTCATAGGTGTCAATAAGCTCCTCAAAGTCAGAGATTATATATCCCATTTATTTTTTTCACTTTTCTTCCCCGGTGTCTAGAATAGGGATATGCATACAACCATTGCTCAATTTAAACTTAATAAATTAATAAATTCATGAATTAATTGTTACAAAATAGGAAATCTGAACACAAAGGAGGCATCATTGGACTTAATTACAAAGCTAATGTGACTGTCCTCTACTTTTATATTTCTAAATGTTGAAAACACGGCACTGGTGCATTTTAGATGATTTATTGGAAAGGTGTGGACTAGTGATTTCATTATTCTACTGCTGACCTCCCTGTAGAACAGCTTTCCTCCACCTTTGCAGATCCACTTAGCAATTTAAAGTATGAGATAACAGCAATAACAGTCTGCCTTTATATAAAACTTTCAACATTTCAAAATTGCTTCGCAAATATTATCTCATTTTATCCACACAAAAAGACTAGGAGAAAGGTATTATTATCGTCCCCATTTTACAGATGAGAAAAATGATTGGGGCTTAATTAATTGTCCAGAGATTTCTTGACTCTAGTTCCAGCATTCTACCCACTGTACCGTATTGACTTATTTAGGATCATATATCAGAATACAGAGGGATCATAGTCCTAGTCCGCTGTTATCATTTAACAAATGAGGTCATAAAGACAACATATGGAGGAAGTGAGATTTGAATCTAGGTTCTTTGACTATGAATTTAGCATATTCTCCACTGCACTATATGGTCCCAATTAAAATGATATTCATGATAAAAATTGTAGTAAAAACAGTCAAATAATATATTTCTTTCATCCAGGACCTCTTTGGATTATTGTGTATCTATCAATACCACTCTTCAAGATTAATTAGAAGTATAAAAGGAGGGTACATTCCAAAATAGAACATTTAACCTCATATATGCTTTTTAAAAGCCAAAGAGAAAAACTTGTTTGAATTCAACAGATATTATGAAACTTTAATTTTCTTAAGTTTTCATATAGACATATTTTCTCATTAAAAATGACAATTGTAGTTATTTAAATGAGTTGTACTCATTTAAACTTGCATATCTATTCTCAATTTTTCTTTATAACAAAATTGTAAGTTTTTTTTTCATAGCAGATGTTATGATGAATATTTGACAGATGAGTAAACATCAAATGACTTGTCCATGGTCACATAAGCAATGTTCTAAGTGTTCTAAAATCCACACATATTCTGTAAAAATTTCCACCAGGATTGGTTATTTTCACTGTGGTTGTAAGTAAAAGTTGTAAAAAAAAAAATAAGGCAAGGTTATTTTTCTTTTATGAAACTTACTATCTTATTGCTGAATAAAAAAGTGAAATAATAAAATATGAATTGAAGATGAGATTTAACTGTGTCAAAATGAGAAGAATATATGATTCCATGCTATTTGACAATAATTTATTAGGCTTTTACTGTGTGTAAAGCACTAAGATTAAACAACAAAGTTAATGATACTTCAGAGGAGAGAGAAATTAGTGTGGATTGGAACAAATAAGTAAGAATTTATAGAGAAAAGAATCACTAAGAAGAGGTACTTGCACTGAAATCAAGATAAATTATATAATTGGGTTGATGAAAAAGGTTGTAGAAAGGTGTTAAATTTTTTTCAAGATACATTTTTTGAACTCTTTACTACAAGCCAAAATCTGTGTTCAACTAGTAAGATTTTTTTAAGTATATCTGACTTAATAAAGTTTACAATCAATATATAGTATAAAGATATGCTCCAAACACAGTTTTGTGCATTGTATTGTGTATATATGTGTGAATATGTGTTTATGAATATATACATGGATATATTATATCAAATACATAAAAGTATATACAGTTTTTAAAATTAAATCAGAATGCTATATAGTTGGAGATGATAAAAATTTCAATAATTAAAAGTTTACTCAGGGAACCAACTTTATAGTCATTGCTTCTCTATTCTTACCTGATCTTCAATAAATCATTTTTCTGAGACTCAGGTTTCTTGTTGGAGAATAGTGCATTTCTTCCCTTCTTAATACTTTTGGAAATTTTGATCAATGCAGGTATTCTCTTTATCAGTGGCAGTGAGATTATAGCACATACAAATTTTCTTAGATTTTGTGCTTTGTATTTGGGGTCTTTCCTAAGTCTTCCAGAGAGAATCCACTCAATCCTCTGAAGGTTCCCCCTGGAATCTTTTAGTATTCTGTGCAGTACTCATTTTGTTCACTTATGATCTCCTTCAGTCTCATTACAGGAATGATCCATTGCCTTTTCTAGACATATGTATATAATTCATAAGTTCAAATTTATATGAGATTATATGTAAACATTACTAAGATATAAATTGCTATATAGAGGAATGATACTAGGCAAAGCAACACGTAATGTGCTAAAATAATTCAAATAAAGAGAATGGGATTTAAATCTTTCTCTGTCATTTGCCACCAGTATGATTCATGGACAAATGATTTAATATTCCTTGATTTGGGTTCCCTAATTTATAAAATGGAGATAATAATGATTAATAGTAATAATACCATGACCTGTCTCGTGCTGTAAAAAATACTTTGCAAATATAAAATCTTTATCTGGAATGGGATTATTATTATTTTAATAAATATGAACTGAAACCAGGCCTGAAGTTCAATAATATACAAGGACTATGACTAGGAGGGAAAGGGAAAATGCATGAACAAATTCTTCAGTTAAGAGAGCTAGAGGAGCTTTTATGGGGTCAATTAGTTAATTTCTTACATTTTGCTCATGAAGAAACTAAGAGAAAGAAAGATTAAGTGAGCTGGCCAAGTTCATATAGGTATTAAGTGACAGAACCCTGCAGGAATGAAGTCTAGTCCTCTGACTCCAAGAGCAATATTCTTTTCCCTAGTCTCATTACCTTACTCTAGAAAGATATCATACAGGGTTTTCAAACACTCTTCCAGTGGAATACTGGCAAGGCTTGTCAGAGTATAAAGAATGAGCTTCAGATTGGGGATGGAATAAATGTTTATCATGTCTAGTCAGTGAAAACCAGCCTTCCTTAGGAGAACATCATTATTAGAAGGCTGGCTAAAGTTACTCATACCAACCAATTTCCTAAGACGTGACAAAGTTGAAATTTGTAGTACTGAAGAGAGTATTCACAATGACAAAATCACAGACCTTCTCAAATATCTTAAATATCTATACAGTGCTTTTACATTTATTTTAAGATAAATACTCATTTTCAAATATTACATTGTATGAAAATGGGATTATTTATATAAGTGGAGGTTAAAATAAAATTGGGAGCTTAAAACTTAATTTTCATTTCATCAAAAGTTCACTTTTGATGTCTTAGAGGAAAATTGCAGCTACTCTATGAAAAAAAACTCACATATTCTGTGATCCCCATTTTTTACAGAAATTATGAAAATATTAATTTTTCAATAAATATTTGATTTTTGGTTGTTCATTTTGATAAGACTTTTTCCTGTCTCCCCCATTAAGTCAAATCACATCACCCTTTATTAAGGGCACAGGAATTAGAATCACAGAATCAATTTAGGTTTGAAGAAGGCTGTGAAAATTCTAAAGCCATTTTAAATTAAACTAAATGAGAGCTTCCGAATCATTTACTTGTAGAGTTAGTCATAGACAACCAGACCCAAGAAAGTCAATTTCCAAAAAGTCAGAGTTGTTCCCCAAAAGGTGATACAATATTGAATTGGAAGTAAAAAAGAGGAGGTTTTCCTCATTTCTTGACATTTTTAAAGTTATAATTCAAGGAGGACTATGGGAATAATCAAGAATTTAAAAGTATAATATTCAAAGGTGTCATGGATTTTCAAGATAGTATAATTGTATATGTGGAGGGATTTTTTAAAAGAAAATTATCTTTATCACTCAGGCAATGTTTTTAATCTCAGAGGGGACATTCTGGACTGAGGCTCACAAGATCACATGGTCTTTCCTTAAAACACTTGAATTTATTAATACACAACATTATTACATTTGGGTCAAGGAACAAATGGATCTTTTCCTGAAGAGAGTTTGGAATCAATGTAGAAAAAAAAAAAGAATCCCTCTCTTCTCCAAAGATTTCCCTCCAAATTTGCCCCTCAGAGGCAGTCTCAAATTATTATTCTGTCTACCAAATGAGAGATTGCCCCTAAGCAACAGATGGAATTAAATGTCAGGCCTAAAACTTGGATTATAAAAACCATTCAAGGGAGAGTTAAATATCTGTGTAAGGCTGGATCATCATCATATGCATCAGCCAAAACAACATATCACAATAGAGTAAATGCAGAAGTGATTATGAGAATCCAACTGTCTCCTATTAAGGCAGATATTAAAGAGATTTCGAAAAATATGTAAAACATTGCCGCTCTTTTCACTAAATGCTTTTTTTTGGAAAATGTAGTTATTTTTCATGAAAATGTTTATGTTAACATATAATGGCTTTACTGTTGTTATTTTTATATGAGTCAATAAATAAATGTTTTAAAAATTTATCAGTTTTAATATCTAATACAGTAAATAGATAGATATCCCCACAAACAAAAGCTCTTTGCAGTTCTCACCGTTTTTAAGCATATAAAGGGATCTGAAATAAACAAAAAAATTGAGAATGCTCATTTACACTATCCATGTCCTTTAAAAAACATATTTTAATAACTTCTCTTCAGGTTTTATCTGGATTCAGATCTAGATCCTGGGGGTATTGTTTCTGTCCATATTCTATATTACTTACTTAAATCCTGCCTCTGAAAAATTCCTGTAAATTAACAAAATTTCCAAAAATATATAGAAGACATAAAGCAGCACATAATCTTTTCTTAGAAGCCCTGTTGAGCAATATTAGAAAAATTATTGTAAATATTTGGAATCCCATAATTTAAAAAAAAATCTTATAACATAAAATATGTTAATAGTTAATCCTGGAAACTATAGTATTTTGCAATAGTGAATAAAACTGAAAAACTTAGGAAGGGAAGTCCCAAAGAAAGGAAGAAAATAAAAAAGGAAGGAATAAAAGATGGGAAAGAAAGAGGGAGAGAAAAAGAAGGGAGAAAAGCTAAAGAAAATAAAGGAAGCAAGAGAGGAAAAAAGCAAGGAAGGAAGAAAGAAGGAAAGGAGGGAGGGAGCAAAGAGGAATTAAAGGAAATCCAGATTCTGGGCACATTGGATACTTTGTAATCTAGACAAAAACTATAAAGGGAGAGTTTTAGTACTTACAGACCAATTTACGTCATTGAATTCTAAATGAATACATTCAAGGATATGAAAGTTTTGGGATGAATAATAATGCCAATATTCATATAGTGCTTTAAGTTTTCCAAAACAGTTTTGCATATTTTTGTCATCTGGTTCTCAAAATAGCTCTATGAGGTAATTCCCATTATAATCATCCCCATTTTAGAGAAGCTGAGAGAGGTTATATGATTTCTTCAGAAATACATAGCTGGTAAATATCTGAGTAAAGATTTGAATTCGGGTCTTTCTGACTCTAAGATTAGCATTCCATCTACTTTGCCACCTACTTCCCTTCATTGACAATCATCACAAGTCTTTAACAAGCTGATACAAGCTATTCTGAGAATAAAACATTACCTTAGGTTGTTGTGGTTAATGTTATAAAGAGCATCTCCAAATTTAATAAGACTGGTCTTCCAGCAATCCATACTTGAGGATGTTCTGAAGTGATAGGACCTGCCAAAGTCTATTCTTTGTTCTCAGACTAAGAGAAAACAGAAAGGAAGCAGTAAGTAAATAATAATAGAAAGAGCATTAGAGTCAAATCACATCTCAAATGTTTTGTTATTTATGTAACCCACAGCAAATTATCTAACCTTTTGTACCTCAGTTTCCTCATTTGTTGGATAAGGATAAATTAAAAAGTCCTGAGGGGCTTCCACCTCTAAATTTATGAAGCTATGATCTCTATACTATACTGAGTTATGATAGGAAGGACTTCAATAGAATGACTGATTCATCTCTATAGGATCCTTTCCAGTTCTAAAAGGGCTTTCAAATTTACTGCAGCTTCATAGGAGAGTCATTGTTTCCCCATTAATCCCATCTTCTGGATGTGAAAGAAACAAGTAACTAACTAACAGTTTAGTTATTTATCCAACTTTACACATCTAATTAATGGTAGAGCTAGGACTAAGTCTCTGGCTTTTCAAATTATAGAATATTATTCTAGCACACTATTCTGCCTCTACATAAATCACTCAGCATATTTTTAAACCTTAACTCTTAACCCATTTATTAAAATATTCACTTCTTTTAAAAAACTTATTTTTTTTCAATTAGCAAACATTTATTTTCTCTTCCTCCCACCTACCCCCATGGGAAAAAAGAAAACAAAATCTTTATAAAAATATATAGAGACCAGCAAAGAAAAGTAACTATATTAGGCATAGAGAGGGATTTTTCAAGGTATTAAATAATTCCAATGCTCTCTTAAGTTTCATTGTATTGAAATATCGCAACTCATTTATAATTGAAAGAACTGGGGAAAAATACCTCTTAGGGGAAAAATCACTTATTAATTCAAGCTATTAGCTATTGTTAGAGACATTTAAACTTTTTTTTCAAAATAAGTTTTTAATTCAACTGATTCTTTATTTTTAAACAGATTTATTCACATAAACAACCAAAGTTGTTTGGCTCATTTTTAACTACTAGGCCATGGTAGAGCTAGTGCTCAATTAATGTTTCTACAGATCCTTAGATCAACTCTTCCTATTCTATTGGCTCTCATCATAGGTCAGCAACTGGAACAGCTGTTCAGTGTTCAGCAAATCATGCAATAATATCTCTGGAGCATAAGATCACGATTCAACTCCCTCATTTTATTTTGGGAATATAAACTGATCCACAAATTAAAAATAAAGAAAAAGTTCATTCTTAGTATGAAAGGCCAAGAGGAATGTAAAAAGAGTGATGGGTGATGGTGAAATATAAATTTCTCAGGCCTCTATTATTCATTACTTTAGAGACAAAAATCATCCCTCCAGATCTTTTTTCAAAGAAGAAAAAGACAAAGAAAAAGACAAAGTAAAAGACAAAGAAAATTCACACCAAAATTTGATGCTATTTCTAACTAAAACATCAATATGAAGATTATTACATTTAAACTCTATTATGTAATATGCAAATACACAAATGATTAGTGGACATTAATTTTGAACCTTTATTGTGGGTATATCTTACATGATGGGCCTTTGTAGTAGCTTGCAGAAACTTGAAAAAGGAGATCTATTTTAAGTGCATGACAACTACATTCAAGTGTGCACATGAAAACAACTTGAAATTTCCTACACATTTAAATTGTGAGGCTCCTATTTTTAATGAATTTTCAGGTAGTTAAACATTAAAAAATACTTTCTTACATTTGTTGGAGGTAGAATAAGGTGCTATATCAGAATAATAGTTGAGAATGTTATGCTCTAGTAGTATTTTGATGAATTACATGATTATAGTTAAAATGAACAATTTCATCATGCTTGAATTAATAGTGGCAGTATGATTTGGCAAGTACTCTTGCAACATTCTCTAACTCATCACTTGAGAAGACAATCTTTTATGGTCCATCCATTGTCTAGGGAAACACTGCCTCTCAAGACAGTTATAAAAACAGAAGGGGCAGGAAAAAGAAAGCTTTCAGCACTAAAAAGTAATACATTCACAGTTTTTCATCTCATCATTGCCTGATTGCTTTACCTCTTACAGACTCATTTTAATCTCTTAGGCAACTAACAGTAAGTCAGGAAATAAAGAAGACCATATTTTGTTGTTGTTTTGTTTGAGGGTTGGATTGTTTATCTAATTCAATTTAAAATAACTTGCTCTCCAAGCTCACTCCAGTGCTACAGAAGCTGTGTGTATGTGTATGTGTGTGTGTGTGCCTGAATATGTATGTATGTGCTTTCAGTGAAGATTGGAGGGGATTAGGAAGAATATTATATAATCAATGCTACATTCATTCGGGTATCAATCAAGTAAAACACACACAGGGCTGAGCATTACATAATTTCAGTCATAACGAGTACAATTGTGAATTGATTTAACATATTCATAACTAAGTATTCTCCTTTAATGTAACTGGCAATTTGTTTCTTAAAAAGTATTCTTATTAAATTTTTATTAAAAAAACCTAGCAAGCTTAGATGAATTTTCCTTAAATAAATACATTCTATTTAGAGTTTGTGTATATTCGATCTTTTAGGTAATCAGAACTAACCAAAATAAACAGGTTAGCATCTTTTTTATGGAGACATCTGAGCATTAAAATTAAGCACAACAGCATTTTTCTTCCCTCTGGAGACAGCAAGCCAATCTTTTTAGAAAGATTACTCTATTGCATATCCACAATGAAGGTTCAAAACTAATCTGCTCTAATCAGTTGTGTGTTATTTGCAAATTGCATAGTAGTGTTTAAATGTGATATATAGACTCTATCTCTATGTTTCAGTTAGAAATAGCAAAAAATTATGCTGTCACTTTTCTACTTTATTCATCTTCTCTTTCTTCTTTGTTTTTTTTTAATTAAAGTATCCACATAATTGGAACTTTTTCCATTTATAATTGCTTCAATGATCCAAAGTAAAGCCTTACAAATTCCAAAGGGAATGGTAGAATATTTCAAAATTGGCATAGTTTAAATGCATACATTATCTTTATACTTTCTGCTGGTTTGTACATATAGGAAAATAAATGAATTTATAATTAATGAAAATTAAATAAGTGAAAGTTTGGCAATTTTCACTATAATCATTCATATGCTAAGTACCTGCTTTCAATGATGTGTAAGACCAGGTAAGCTGATATTCACTGTACTACTTAGAAATTAAAAATTCCAAAGTGAATTAATATAATAGAAAGTAAAGTGGAAATAGGCAATGATCCAGTCAATTTGATCAATATAACCAATTTAGATCATCAGATCAAAGGATGGATTTTAGAGTATGTCACTACTAATCAAATTAATTAAATAGTATGCTGTGTACTTGCTGTTTCATGAGCTACAAGAAAAATAGCAAGGTCTTTAGTCAGCACGAGAATGCTGAATCTTACAAAAATAAAGATTTATGCAGGAGAGTTGACATAAAAGATGCTATCAGAAAAGGATAAGACCAGAAAAAGTGGGCTGGTCATGTAGCAAGAATGAGGAACAAATGATGAAAATCTCTTTTTACCCATGACATGGTATTATGTGCATTGGGAAAATTGCTGAATTTGGCACCAGGTTAGAATATTGCCTCTCTTAGTTACAGCCTATAAGACTTTGGTCAAAGCATTAAATCTTTTTGTCCTTAATTTCTTCTAATAGATTACACCAGATGACCTCTGATTTTCTGCTTAGTTTTATATTGATGATGAAGAGAACCCAAAGAGAGCTTCCACTACTTTTGACTACTTTTTGACATATTTTAAAAAGGTATTAATGAGGAATTTATGGAATGACCAGGCAGCAATTAGTTATTGTTAACTCATTTCTAGTTATGTTCAATTATTGGTGACTAAACTAAAATTTGGAAACTAAAAAAATGGTCTTAGGGCATGAAGGTGGGGGGGAGCAAAAAAAAGGAGGTCTGGAGGAGTTAGGTACATTGGAAAATTAAAAGATGAATGATTTGAGTGACATCCTTAGATGGAGCTTCTGGGAAGAGTTCTTCAATCAGAAAGAGGAGTCCCATTTCTAGGGCTAAAGGCATCTTCTGAGTTGAGGAGATGGGGAAAGTCAAAACAGTGGAGAAAAATCAGAAAGTTGCTTGAGCTCTCCCTAGTTTGTTCTGAAAAAAAAAACATTAAATCAAGCCTCTAAACAGATTTTGTAGTAACAGATCCCACAAAAAGATGAAGGGAAACAATTTGCCAGCTTAAAATAACTTAGCATTTTGGGAAAGATCTATCTCATTTGGGAGTAAGGAGAACATAGTCCAGTGCAGACAGTGTCCAGGTGAGCCAGCTGGAAGTTCTTAGCCACAGCAACTGAGATGCCATGGGTCTCACACAGCAGGCAAGCTATGAGAGCTCCAGTCATACTCCTGAAGGCCAATTGCCAGCTAAAGAAGGCTGACAAAACAGGCATGACTATACTTGGCCACCGAGTTGAGTGGGCAACTCATCAGTACCTCAGGACCCTACATAGAAAACCAGTAGCTAGGCTCCTGAACCTCAGCATAAGGGTGTTTGGGATTGTGCCCTCTGTGTCTGTGCCCTCCTGAGACTGCATGAGGCCCCAGGAAAAGAGTATAACTTTTTAAAAAATGAACAAAAATCCTAAAAAAGCACTGACCATGGATAGCTATTATTCAGAAGAGGTAAATAATGTCCAAATTCCCTCAATAAAGTTTCATTTGGGAATATGAATTGGTTTGAAATTGGTCTCCAAAAGTCCTCTTGTAAAAAGTCAAAAATATTTTAAAAATCAAATGAAAAAGGGAGATGAAAATTGGGAAAAGTTATACAGTAGAATTCTTAAAATAATCATCAATAGCTTGGAAAAGGAAGGACAGAAATTAACTGAAGAAAACAAGAAGGAACCAGGTGACTGCAGAAGCAATAGAATGGGTCACTGTTGGCTATGGCTACTTATTGGAGGGATAAAATTCTTGATTTTGTTCTAGGCCTGAGGAGAGAACTAGAGGACCTGAGTCCAGAGGCAATATTCTTCATACCCCAGAATTATAGATTATTATACCAACAATCTGTTATAATGTAAAAACAAATGAGCAGGTAAAGAAGAAAGAATCGAATCATAGAAAGTTACTATGGGAATAAAGAAGACCAGAATTCTCTTCAGAGGAGGAAACTGAAGGAAAAAGAGTCCCTCATATCAAAAAATAACAACAAAATGGTAACACCTACCCCAAAAAATCCATAAAAGAAGACAAGAAAGATTTTAAAATCAAATGAAAGCATGAGGAATTTTTTTTAAAATTAACAACTCAAGGAAAAACACAAGATGATGTAAAGAAAGTCAGCCAACTGAAAAAGCTGATGCTAAATTATAAGAAAATAACTCCTTGAAAATTACAGTTGGGCAAGGGGAAGCCAAAATTATGGGACCATGAAATAATAAAGGATATTATAAATGAATAAATATATATAACGAATATGTATATGTATATGTATATAAATAATACAATGTAAGAAATGAAGAAATAGAAGGGAATGTGAAACATCTCATAGGAAAAACAATTGATTTGGAGAATAGATCAAGAATAGGAAACATAGGAACTATTAAATTGCCTGTAAATTGCACAAAAGTCTTGATAAAATCATTCAATAAATAATTAAATTTCACTGTATTGTTACAACAAGATTAGAAAGTAAAAATTTTAAAAAATCCACCAATCACCACTTCAAAGAGATTTTACAAGGAAAACCTACAGAAACGTCATAGTCCAATTTAGAAAACCCCAAGTCAAGGAGAAAATGCTATGATCAGCAACAAAAAGACAATTCAAATATATCAGAGTTGCAATTAGAATAACCCAAAAGATAGTAGTTTAGTGGGTATCTTAAAAGACCACAGGGGTTGGAATATTCTATAGACAACAGCAAAAGAATTGCGATTGTGGCTGAAAATAACATACCCAGAAAAGTGAAACATAATCCTGAAAGGAAAAAAGAGGCATCAAATGATTACCAGACATTCAGAATTCTATTGCAGAGACTTGAACTTAATAGAAAATTTGACCTACAAAATTCAAGAGAAAAGTAAGGTAAATATGTAAGATTAATTACAAGGGACTCAATAAGTATAAACTGCTTATTTTTTATATATGAAAATGTAAACTATAGGTCTAAGATTGTCATTAGTATTTAGGTAATTCGAAATTGAGTGAAGAAGAGTTGAATATGATATGATTCTAAAAAACAAAACTATATGGAAAAAGGTGAAAAGAGTAATTATGTTATATGGATGAGGTATGAAAATTAACACTGAGAAATTAGATGGAGAATAGGACTTAGAAGGGTATAGAAAATCTTCTAAATTCAGAAAGAATTAAGATAGTAAGGGCATAGTGAAGGGGGAGAGGATAGCAGTGGGATTTTTAAAAGGATATTACTCACATCAGAAGAAAACAACTTACACATTTAGAATGGAATAAACATTTTCTAAATTTATAAAGAAATAAGACGATGTGGGAATAAGATAGTAAAGGTATAGAAAGATATGTAGATTAAAAAAATGGAATAAAGAGGGAATGACATGTGTGTGTGTGTGTGTGTGTTTGAGAGACAGAGTATCCCTACCTTCTTAGTTTCAATTCTTTCTGAATTCAGAAGTTTTATAGCCTTCCAGATATAAATATATATGTATATACATATATATACACATATGTATATGTATGTGTGTGTCTATGTATGTGTGTCTATAAATGTATGTGTGTATGTGTGTGTATGTGTATGGAATGAGATGAGAGAGTAATTGGGAGAGAGAGAGCAAGAGAGGGCACAACAGAGAACAAAAGAAAACCCACAAGGAAGCCAAGCAAAGATTCACAGCTATGAACACAATGTGTATTATTTATTATATAAATTTTCTTGAAATGGAAATTTATCCTGTCATATTTTGTAATCCTTTGATTAATGCTGTGGATATGACATTTCTCTTCTTCATTTCATTTTGAGTTTAAAATAAATAAAAGGAAAAAGAAGAAAAAACTATTATACTACAAGAAATCCATGATAAAAAAAATCTTACAAGAAATTGTATATGAAAATTGCCCTCATATCCTAAAACAAGAGGGCCAAGTACTAATTGAAAGCCTCCTCCAATTTACTCCTGTCCCCAAATGAAAGCTCCAAGGAATTTTGTTGCCAAATTTTAGCATTATTAGATCAAGCAGAAAATATTGAAAAGGTGATAAGGAAAAAAAATCACAAAGCAAGAAGCCACAGTTAGGATTACACAGGACTTAGCAGTTTCTACATTAAAGTTAGGAAGAGCTTGGAATAAGATATTTCAGAAAAAAAAGGAGCTTAGGTTACAAACAACAATCAACTACTCACCAAAATTGAGCATAATCTTTCAGGAGAAAAGATGGACATTCTATGAAATAGTGTACTTTTGAACTTTCCTGATGAAAAGACTAGCATTAAACAAAAAATCTGATAGTCAAATACAAGATTTAAGAGAAGCATAAAAAGTTAAAAAGGAAAAATACACATATAAAGAGGCATACACAGAGACACACATTCAGTAACACATGATTCAATAAGATTGAAATGTTTACATCACTGCATAGGAAAGTGATACTTTTAACTCTTGAAGACTGTATCTATATTAGAGCTGTTAGGAGTATAAGACAGGGTGTAAGTTGATTGAGATATGAATATAGAAAAATAAAGGATGAATAAAAGGGAAGAAATGAGCATAGTTTCAATCTTATTCTCATTGAATTTAGCTCAAAAAGGGAATACCATAAACACTCAATTGTGTAGACATGTGTCTTCCTATAGAGGAATAAGAGAGAAAAGAAAAAAGAGATGAGCGACTGAGAAAAGGGAGGACAGAAGGGAAAGTAAAAGTAAAAGCAGAAAGGGGAAAAGAAGGAAGGGGAACTAATAGAAAGGAGTTCAGATGAAAGGAGGTGATGATCAGAAACAAAACATTGGTGAGGAGGGGCAGTGTAAAAGGAGAGGAAAAAAATAAAGAGGGAGAAAATGAGATTTAAAGAAATACAGATTAATCATAACTGTGAATATGAATGGAATGAACACTTCCATGAAGTGAAAGTGCATAGCAGAGTAGATTTAAAAAAAACAGAACCCTGTAATATGTTGTTTACAAGAAACAGATTTGAAATGAAGAGATAAACACAAAAATAAAATAAAACACTAAATCAGATAATATCACACTTTATTTGAAGTAAAAAAAAACATCAAGGGTAGTAATTCTAATCTCAAACAGAGAAAAATTACATATATATACATATATACATATATATCAAATTAAAGACATGAGGAAGGAAACAACTAAAAGGTACATTAACTATTAATATTAAATAAAATCAATACTAAACATATATGCAGCAAGTGATATAGCATCCACTTAGAGGTGAATTCAAATAAGTTGCAGGAAGAAATAGACAGGAATATTATACTAGTGAGATACTTCAGCCTGCCTCTCTCAGAACTGGATATATTTAACCACAAAATGAACAAGAAGAAATTAAGTTTGTAAATAAAATTTTAGAAAAGTTAAATATGATAGAAGTCTGGAGAAAATTGAATGGAAATAGAAAGGAATACATCTTTTTTTCTTGATGGTACATGGCACCTACACAAAAAGTGATCATGCATTAGAACTCGCACACAAAAAAATTCGCAACCAAATATAGAAGGGCAGAAATATTAAGTGCATAATTTTCAGATCATGATGTAATAAAATTATGTATAATAAATAGTCATGGAGAGATAGATTGAAAATTAATTTAAAACTAAGTAACATATTCCTAAAGAATGAGTGGGTAAAATAACACATTTTGGAATCAATAATTTGATAATAATGAGATAACATACAAAAACTTATAGCATTTAGCATAAGTAGTTCTTAGAGAAAATTTTATGTCTTTAGATGCTACATGAATAAAATAGAGAAAGAGTAGATCAAAAAATTGAGCATGCAACTAAACAGCTGGAAAAAAATTGAGAAGTCCCCAATTAAATAGCAAATTAAAAATTCTTAAAATCAAAAGAAGTATTAATATTATTGAAAGTAAGAAAGCTGTTGAAGTAACAAATAAAACCAAGAGCTGGCCTTATGGGGGAAAACTATAAAATAGTAAAACTTTGATTCATTTGATTAAAAAAAAGAAAAGCTTATTACCAGTATTACAAAAGAAGAGTGAAGTTACCATCAATGAAAAGAAAATTAAGGCAATAATTAGGAGCTATTTTCCCCCAAATGCATGTCAATAAATTAGATAAAATTGTCCAAATTAACACAAAAAAATAAAATACCTTTCCCCCCAAATACATGTAAATTTTTTGTTTTTATTTTTTAATTTTTTTTCTTTATTAATTTTTTTTTATTTGTAAAACATATGTATGGGCAATTCTTCAGCATTGACCCTTATAAAACTTTCCGTTACAAATTTTCCCCCTAGTCCCCACTGCTCCCCTAGATGGCAGGAAGTCCACTACATGTTAATTATGTTAAAATACTTGACAAATCGAATATATGTATACATATTTCCACACATCTTGTTGTGCAAGAAAAATCGTATCTACAAGAAAAAAAATCTGAGAAAGGAAACACAATGAAAGAAAACATCAACAGAGAGCATGAAAATGTTATGTTGTGGTCCACATTTCATATCCTTCTCTCTGGGTATATATGGCTTTCTTCACTGAACAATTGGAACTGGTTTGAAACATTTCATTGTTGAAG
>JAJPUD010012739.1:0-14567 GCA_023553655.1 Myrmecobius fasciatus | reverse complement strand
CAATATGACAGACAATTTTCAGATGATTGTTCTAAAGCACTATTGATTAGTGATTGTGGTACCTTGAGTTACCACCTTACAACTCTCAGATTGACTAAAAAGACAGGAAAAAATAATGATAAATGTTGGAGGGTATGTAGGAAAACAGGGACACTCATACATTGTTAGTGGAGTTGTGAAATGATCTAATCATTCTGCAGAGCACTTTGGAACTATACCCCAAAAGCTATAAAACTATGCATTCCCTTTGACCCAGGAATACTACTCCTAGGTTTGTATCCTAAGGAAATCATAAAGGAAGGAAAAGGACTAACATATGCAAAAAGTGTTTGTAGCAGCTCTTTTTGTGGTAGCAAAAAACTGGAAAAGGAAGAGATTCCCATCAATTGGGGAAATGGTTGAACAAGCTGTAGTACCTGAAAATAATGGAATATTATTACTCTATAAAAATGATGAATAAATATTATAGAAAGGCCTGGAAAGATTTACATGAACTGATGCATAGCCAAACAAGCAGAACCCAGGGATGCATTATACACAATAACAGTAAGAATGTGTGATAAACAACTCTGAAAGCCTTGGTTCTTCTCAATGATTCAGTAATCCAAAGCAATCCCAATAGACTTTGCACAAACAATACCATTTGCATCCAGAAAAAGAATTATGGAAAATAAATGTAAATCAGCACAAGCTAAGTTCATTTTTTCTGTATTTTTTCTCTTGTGCTTTTTCCTTTTTGTTCTTATTTTTCCTTTTCCAACATGATTCATAAAGAAATGTGTATTTTAAAAATTAATGTATAGGTATAATCAGAATGAAAAGAAAGCAATAAAGCACCATTACTACTCAATAATGCATATTCTAGAAAAAAATGAAAATGTGCTTTTTGCAATATTATATTGCAAAGATTACAATGTTAATACTGAGTAAAATTTTTATCATAGAACAGAATAAAAAGAAAAAAAAAATCTCCCATAACAGGTGAATTTACAATTGAATTTTACCAAACATTTAAGGAACAATTAATTCCAATATTTTATACACTTTATAAAGGTGAAGGAATCCTACCAAAATCTTTTTTTTTTTTTACATATGCAGCTGATCCCTAAACCAGGAAGAGATTTTTGCAGCAAGTAACTGATAAGGGACAAAGAACTGAGTCAAATTTGTAAGAATACAAGTCATTCACTAACTGATAAATGATTAAAGATATGAACAAGCAGTTTTTAGTTGGAGAAGTTAAAGTTACTGATAGTTATATGAAAAATAAATGCTTTAATCACTATTTATTAGAGAAATATAAATTAAAACAACTCAGCTACCACTTCACATCTATCAGATGGTCTAATACAACAGAAAAGAAATCTGATAAGTACTGGTGAAGAAAACTGGAAACCCCAATGTATTATTGAAGAACTGATCCAACCATTCTGGAGAGTAATTTACAACTATGCCCAAATGAGTATAAAACTGCAAGTGTTTTCATCCAGCAATTCTACTAGTAAGTCTGTATCCCAAAGAGACTGTAAAAAGGAAAAGAACCTACATGAATAAACATATCTATAGCAGCTCTTTTTGTGGTAGCAAAGAACTGAAAATTGAAGGGATTGCCCATAATTTGGAGAATGAACAAGTTGTGATAGATGAATATAATAGTATTCAATTTCACTATAGAAAATGATGAGTAAATAGATTTCAGAAAACAAAAACTGGACAGATTTGAACTGATTCTGAGTGAACTGAGCAGAACTATTACATAATAACAGCAACACTGTGTACTTTGATAGACTTAGCTCTTCTCAGAAATAAAATAATCCAAGATAATTACAAAGAATTGATGATAAAATGCTTTCCACATTTAAACAAAGAACTATGGAGTGTGAATGCATATCAAACATGCTACTTTTATCCTTTTAAAGTATTGTTCCTAGTTATATGTTTATATTAATTTTAAAATACATATTTCTTTATGAATCATGTTGAGAGAGAAACATGTTGGAAAAAAATCATGAGAGGAAAAAAAGACAGAAAAAAGTGAACACACCATGTGTTGATTTACATTCAATCTCCATAGTTCTCTTTCTGGATGCAGATGGTATTTTCTATTCAAAGTTTATTGGGATTGCTTTGGATCACTGAACCACAGAGAAGAACCAAGTGTTTCATAGTTGATCATTTCAAAATCTTGCTGTTATCGTTGCTGTGTATTTCTGGTATTGCTTGTTTTATTCAGCATCAGTTCATGCAAATCTTTCCAGGCCTTTCTAAAATAAGCTTATTAATCATTTTTATAGAACAATAATATTCCAGTACTTTAATATACCATAACATTTAGCAGTTCCTCCATTGATGTGCATCTACTCATTATCCAATTCTTTGGAATTCTTTTGGAATTTTCCAATTCCAAAAAGAGCTGCTACAAACATTTTTGCATATGGGCCCTTTTCTGTACTTCATGATTTTCTTGGGACATAGACCCAGTAGTAGCACTGCAGGGTCAAATGGTATACAGAGTTTTATAGCCCTTTGGGCATAATTCCAAACTGTTCTCCAGAATGGTTGGAACATTTCACAACTCCACCAAAAATACTTTACTATCCCAGTTTTCCCATATCCCTTCCAGCATTTATCACTATCTTTTCCTGTCACTTTAGTCAAGCTGAAGTTGTACCTCAAAGTTGATTTAATTTTCATTTCTCTAATCAATAGTGATTTAGAGCATTTTTTTCATATGACTATAGATAGCTTTAATTTCATCATCTGAGAATTGTTTGCTCATATTCTTTGACCATTTATCAATTGGGAAATGACTTGTATTCTTATAAATTTGACACAGTTCTTTGTATATTTTATAAATGAGGCTTTTAGCAGAAACACTGGCTATAAACATTCTTTTCCTTAGCTTTGTACTTCCCTTTTAATCTTGTTTGTATTGGTTTGTTTGTGCAAGCCTTTTTAAATTTAATGTTATCAAAGTTTTCTATTTCGCATTTCATAATATTCTCTAATTCTTTTTTGATAAAAATTTCCCTTCTCCAAAAATCCAATACGTAAATTATTCCTTGCTCTCCTAATTTGCTTATATTATCACCCTTTAAGTACAAATCATATACCCATTTTTACCTTATTTTTGTATGGGTGTGAGATGTACATCTATGCCAAGTTTCTGATATATTATTTTCCAGTCTTCCCAGCAATTTTTTTGGAATAGTGAGTTCTTATCCCAGAAGCTTGTCTTTGGGGATCTATCAAATACTAGATTAATATAGTCATTGATTATTTTGTCATGTGTATCTAACCTATACCACTGATCCACCACTCTTATTTCTTAGATAGTACGAAATTACTGCTATTTTATAATATAGTTTTAGGTCTGGTACTGTTAGGCTGCCATCCTTTATATTTTTTTTCATTAATTCCTTTAATATTATCTTTTGTTCTTCCAGATGAATTTTGCTATTATTTTTTCCTAGCTCTATAAAATAATTTTGGAAGTTTTTTTTTGCCACTGAAGTAGTGGAACAATTTAGGTAGAATAATCATTTTTATTATAATTTTATTTATTTTATTATTTTATTATATTAGCTTGGCCTACTCATGAACAATTGATATTTTTCCAGCATTTGTGTGAGAAGTGTTTTGTCACTATTTTCATATAGTTCCTGGATTTGTCTTGGCAGGTAGACACTCAATTATTTTATTTTGTGTACAGTTATTTTGAACAGAATTTATCTTTCTATCTCTTGCTGATGGGCTTTGTTAGTATTATATAGAAAAGCTGATGATCTTGTGTGAGTTTATTTTATATCCTGCAACTTTGCTAAAGAGTTGTGAATTTTTTTAGTAGGGCTTTGGGTGATTTTCTAGGATTCTTTAAGTATATTATCATACCATCTATAAAGAGATAATTTTTTCTCTTAATTGCCTATTTAATTCCTTTAATTTCTTTGCCTTTTTCTTATTACTAAAGCAAACATTTCTATCACAAAATAAATAATACTGATGATGATGATCATTTTTTCTTTTACCCCTGATTCTATTGGGAATGCATCAAGCCTCTCTCCATTACAAAAAATGCTCGTTGATTGTTTTAGATGGATACTACTTAATATTTTAAGGAAAATTCCCTTTATCTCTGTGTTCTCTAGTGTCAAATGCTATATTTTGTCAAGTGCTTTTTCTGCATCTATTGAAATTATCATATACTTTATGTTGGTTTTGTTATTGATACAATAAATTATAATAGTTTTTCTAATATCTAACTAGCCCTACATTCCTGGTATAAACCTTACTGGGCTGCTCCACTATAAACCAGGACTGAGGGTCTCAGTTGCTGATATGACCCTCTCACTGACTTTCACAGACTCTATCTGAGCTGGTCTGAATACCTCTTTCATCACAGTGAGAGTGACATTTCTTGAAGTTTTCCAATCTATCTTGAGCTGGACAATGGTTTCTTTTTGTTGGACTCTGTTTAGAGGCTTGGTTTAATGTGATAGTTGAGGGAAACTGGAAGAGCTGGAGCAGCTTCCCAGATTCACTTTGCTATCTTGGCTCTACCCTGCTATTTTTCTTTATGATGTTTTTCCATTTGTTCTGATTCTTCTTTAACAACCTGACTAATGTTTTAATACATTTAAAATTATTGTATATGTGTAACCTATATTAGACTGCTTCTTATCTTGAGGGGGAAGAGTGAGGGAGACAAAAAGAGTGCAACTCACAATCATAAAAAATGAATGAATGAATGTCAAAAACTATTTTTGCATGCAATTGTAAAAAAAACTATTATTTTTGGGGAGACCTTGGGAGAATAAAAATAAATGAACAGGTAAAATTTCGGGGACTACTAAGATGACTGAGTGACTTATGGCTTTAAGAGGGAAGGACACCAGAATTAGTGAAGATCAGACAGCTGCAGAATGTATTTAATATCTGCAACTCCTGGAAGTTTCTTTTTTTGCAGAAATGCTCAAAGTATTCTCTTTCAGTATAACGTATTTTCTCATCTTCATTCCAAAGAACTCTGAGTATGGTTTCTTGATTTTTATCCTGTGTGTCCTTGGTCCTAGATGCAGATATATGTTAATGTATCCAGGGAAGTTACTGGGCCTTTTGAAGTTTATAACATCATCCTCCAGCTGAGGGGGTATGGACTGAAAATAATCTATTATATGATGCCTTCGTGAAGGTTTAATTTGTGTGCTTACTTATTTCTACTTTTAGGCATTTGATTTTTATCTAGTGACTTGCACAAGACCACATATGTATCAAAATGTACAGTTAGGATTAGCTCTTAACACCTTAATCTTAATATCTGAAATCTCTTCTTCATTTTTGTCTAAAAATATTGGTATAAACAGATGCCAATCAGGATCCCTAATCAAAAAGGGTCAGTACACAGTCATTAATAAGTAACAAACGACTACCTCTTACTATTCCAATCCCAATGATACTGAATCCCCCCACCCAATCAAGTGAAAATCAACCCTGTCCCTTTCCACCACTACCTATCCTTCCATCCCTATACACATCTGTCCTGTCTTTCTCATATCCCAATATATTTTTACTTTCTATGTCACTGAGTCACTTAATTTATTTTAGGACTTGTCTTGTGATTCTTCTCTCTTATTGCCTTCTTAGGGATTCTGTTCCCTTAAGAAGCGAATGCATTCTTGGCTATCCTTTCTGTTGATGACATAAATAACACTCATGTCTACCCCTTTCTACTATCTCAAAACACATTGGTCCTGGGTGGAATGGTATAATTTTTTGAAGACAATAAAATAAGCTTCTGATAAACTGCTTTAAGGGAGAAGGTTACAGTAAATAAGAATGTCAAAGACAGGGCCATTGGCAAGCTGCAGTCAGACACCTAATTCCTGAGTGCTACCTGGTCAAGGTTAAAATGTAATAAGAAAATAATTAACAAAATACATAATAATAAAATATAGACATTATTACAATTTAAAACTAAGTCAATATGCTGCTCACATGAGTTTTTATGTATGGGTTAGAGGCTCCATTTCTAATTAAGTTTGACACCACTTCAATAAAAAAATTCTGCTGCAGTGTAGGCTAGTTGAAATAAGATAATATATGTTTATTATAAATCAATGATTATCTTAATTCTTCTTTTTATAACTTCTTCACCCTCCCCTTAATGCCAGGACTCACAAATACATCCTTTTTCAAGGTTCACTCTATGTAAAGATGTTATTAATTGAGATCTAAGCAAATATCTACTAGTCCTCAAGTCATTCTTCTTACTTTCTCAAAGGACTTATGCCCAGCTTGCAGTCTTGCTATCTTAAATGAAGCATTTATAAGATGGCATTGTAACACATGTGCAAATATTCCTTTGAACAACCTGGTCCTTTGACTTCTCAAGCTTCTTAAGTCCCATGATTTCTTCAGACTCCTCAGTAATACATTCAATTAACCTTTACCTTCACTCACAACTATTTTACTTTTATGTTTCAGAATTCTGAAATTCTACAATCACCTGTCACTTCATTTTTCTCTCTCTATTCTTTGCCCTCACTTTAAACTCTAGTCCTTCATTTTTAGTGCTTTTCCAAGTCATAGTTTTAATTTTTTCCTAATCTTGCCCCAGGTTAACTGGCTTAACATTATACTGTCCTCTGCTCTACTGTCCCTTGCTTCCTTTCTTTGACAAAACACAATCCTCAATTATTCCCTATGCTACAGTAATATTCGACTAAATAAAACAAGAATTATATAATCTCGGCTGGCCTACATTACAGCTGGGGAATTCTTTAACTTTCCCCTAATTGATTGTCTATTGTGCTTTCCACAGCAGCCTTTCAAAATTTCCCCTCCTCAACGTTTCCCTGTCATTTTGTACTTCAACCCTCTCAGCAGAGGAAGATGTTTTACATTTGCTGGAATGTGAGACTATTCTCAGTGAAACTTCTCCTCTCCCTGAATATGTATCTCTGGATCTCTTGATCTTATTCCTCACTTTCTCCTCCTTTACTCCAGTCTTTGATAAAGGGTGACACTTCTCATTAAATTCTCATTAATTGCGCCTTTAATCATATCCTCTCCCATCTCCCCTAGTGGATTGCTTTCTCTGTATGATTGTCTCTCACTCTCTGTCTCTTTCTCTCTGTCTCTTTCTGTCTCTTTGTTTCTCTTTCTCTCTCTCTCTTTCTCTGTCTCTATCTCTTTTCTCTGTCTCTCTGTCTCTGTCTATCTGTGTCTTCCCTTCAATTTATCCCTTTGCTCTTTCCAACAAACGTTCCCAGATCTCATTTACTCTTAAACTACCCTCCTCATTTGACCATCCTATCTCCACAAAATTTTGACCTTTGCATCTTCTCCTTCCATGTCTATTCTAGCTTCTTTGAAGTCTACCTTGTTGTATTTTATATCTCCAGGGCTTAACACAGAACATGGCACAAAAAAACGACTTGATACCTATTCTTTCTTTCATTCATATATTTATATACCTCATACATTTTCACATATTACAAAAATCTATAGGGCATAGTGTGAGAACTGAAATCCTCTCTCATTTTTATTCATATCTTACCTCTATCATATTTAGTGTATAAGTATTTAAAATTTCATATTGAAAGAAAACATGATCTTCTTATTCCTTTAGATATTTACAAATCATTTATTTATTTTAATCTATGTATAGATAGATGTTATTAGCTCTGGCACTTTCATCTTATTCCAATAAAAGATTCAGTGAACCTGAGCTCCAAATTGTAGATATAGGGATTTTGTCCTACTCCATAATGAATACCTGCATATATGCATATCTTCATGTATTCAGTATAATTACTTCTATGAGAGAGAGGCCTGTTTCTTGCAGTTGGAGTTTTCAGACTTTAGGTGATATTTCTTAGGTCTTTCCTGGGAGGTACTGAACTACTTACCTGTCTTTTAATCATATGTTTATCTTACTCTCACAGAGTTACAGAATCAGAGAATCTCAGGGTTTAGAAGGACTTTCAGAAGCCATAATCTCATTCATAACTAAAAGGAATCTTTATTACATTTCCAGTGAGGGCTTGTCTTCATATAAAATAGATGCTGGTTGATTTAATCTGAATATTTAGCAAAGTTTAAGTATTCTTTTAAGACTGTGATACCCAGAATGGAATATATTACTGCAGGTGAGATCTGAAGAAAAGCAGAAAAAATTGGGAATAACCAGTCAATAAGCATCTATTACGCATGTATTATGTGCTCAATACTATGCTATCACCTCTTTCCCCTCCCCTGAAATCTAAACTAATATCTCATTGCCTTTTTTAAAAAATTCTGCTACACAGCTCACTGTTCTTCATTTAGAAGACATACCATACAAATAGACCTTTAAGCAGAAATAACTATATCCTCGGATAATTTCTCTCATTTTATCCATGAATTTGTTAGTATTACTTTTAAACAATGTCTAATTTAAGCATACTCAGTTTTTGTCACAGCAAAGAAGAGAGAAGTTAGTTTAAATGACATGAACTCCATTATAATACAGGGAAATACCTTTTTCATGCTGAATTTAGGGATTATAACTAATTTCTGTCTTAGACAAAACATATCATCTTAATTTTTTCATGATTGTTGTCATTCTATTTTAGAAAATGTGACTTTAAATACATTTAAAACTACAGCCACATATAAATCAACTATGTGGTAAGATCATATTCAACTATTTAAATCTGATTTAAATAGGTTTTAAATATCTAGAAGCAGTTATTCTGGAATATAATATCAACTTTTCATTTCTCTATCTTTTTTAAGTCATGAAGATTCAATGTGAAACACACACATACAAACACACAAACACATACTACTGAATTTTACATTAAGTGTATCTAGTTTAAAACCTCACATCAGATAGTGATAATCCCAACAAAACAATGAATTCTGATTATGAATTTACATTTTTTATTTAATGCCGAAAATTTCTAGAGTGAGAAAGTAGTTAAATGAATGGAAAAATCATATTTCTTCTCATCTTTTCCATGCAAGTCATTCATATCTTTTTAATATTAAGGATTAGCTTAGTATCTTCTTCATGATAACAGCTTTTTGAATAAAGAATCCTTTAAATTCTTGAGCATAGAGGTTAAAAAAACACACATCTTTTCTCATAGGTAGAGAAAATAAAGCTTTGACATTTAAAATTTTTTTTCAGAATTATTTGCTTGTGCCAAGAGTAAGTTTTGCCTCTACTCTTACAACATAGTGCCAAACTTTTTGTTGTTGCTGCTGTTATTTTCTTCCCATCTAGTTTGCTTTAAATATTAGAATTAGATATATGCTAATAAATGAATAATGATTCAGAAAGTCCCTATGTATTCCTAGGATTATAGCTTTCTTAAATAACTTTCTTGGTGATTAGTGTGACATTGTCAGATCCATATAATCATTTGGAAATTAGGCTATAAATAGTTAATTATTCATTTATTTTATTCCTGTCCAAGTCTTTGTGACTCCATTTGAAGGTTTTTTGGGGTTTTTTTTGGCAAAGATATTGGAGTGGCTTACCATTTCCTTCTCCAGATCATTTTACAGATGAAGAAACTGAAAAGAAACAAGGGTAAGTGACTTGACCAAAGTCACATAGCTAATAGATGTGCAAGACTGGATTTGAACTCAGGAAGATGAATCTTCCTTACCCCAGGTCTGATGCACTATCCATTGTGCCACTTAGCTGTCTTTTATATTTATCAAGTATAGCAAATATTAATTATGACTGTCCCCAAAGAAGGACCAGTCTAAAATAAACTCATATGTAGAAATGAACATGCTTTCCATTAAAAAATAAAAATAAGAGCATGTGCTTTTTATGTGAGATGAATTGATAAACTCCCCAAATCCAGAAATTCTGAAGACTGAAAGAATCGAGTCAATTTTAGTTGGATTGCTTACCCTCTTTAAAATGTGGAGGGAAGTGGGGGTAAAAACAAGAGAAAAAAACAAACAAAACATAAAGTATCAGAAAAGGAGAGACATTTAGTGCCCCAGTTAAAATCTGTATTGTTTTACCAAAGGCGAAAACAGTTACAGATCGACTGTTCATTATTTTGGATGTGTCACATTTGCTAGTATGACAAGATGTATTATGGATGGAGAGTTTTACAGATGGGAGAGAAATCTCTTTCCAAGTTGTTTATGTGATTTTTTTCCCCATTTGTTCCTTTATACTATACTGGCCAACCTTGGGATAATAGGATTACTTTATGCTTTCTGCACCATCATCAGGCTCTGGATGACTGAACAGAGGCCAGTGGCAAGAGAAATAAGATGGCTGTAAAAAAATGCAAAAAATTGGGACTTAAAAAAAAGGTACAACCAATAACTTGCCCTTAAATTTAAAAGGAACTAAATGAGGAACTTCTGGACAATTTATCTTGCTGTTTACTGATAACAAGTCACTTTGTTTTTATGTGCTCAGTCTACTATTCCATAATTTATTTGAAAGAAGATGAGAAATAATGTAGATAAATGATGAAGTGTCAGGGTCTGACGCTCTTAAATGAAGCTATTATGGTCAAAGAGAAAACGTAAAACCTGCGGCTCATTATGAGAGTGTTCTACTTGTCAGTTAAGTGAAAAGGCCTGGAATGATTTCCAGTTTATTTGTCATTGCAGTTATTAAAGCTGTCTTTTTGGTGCCATGAAAATGAATTGAAGACTTTATTCGAAGTAAATTTGTACTAAAGCTTTCAGATGTATCTTATGTGAGCTCAGTGAGGCAGGAAACCAGCTTAAAAGCTGAAATATTACAAGAAGGCAACTACCAAACTCTTGAAACCCATACAAATATATATCTCAAGAAACTTAAAAGTAAGCTCTTTCAGTAAAAGAAGAGCTTTCTTAGCTGGAGAATAAAGGTTTATTTGTATATTTTTTAATGATCTTATGGAAATCTATTTTAATTGAGTCAATTATTGCCCTAGTAGACTACAAGCAGACAGAGGGAATGCAGAGTCTCATTTTTCACCTTTGTATAAGCAATGGATAGCACAGAAGAAAAACAAACTTATAAATATGTGTTGAATATAATTTAAATGTTTGAAAAAATATGCATACATACTTAATGCATTTACCAAACATACACCATGCCTCTGCCACACTTCTTGTTTTTTTCATATTTAAGTGTTTTCCTTAGTTTCTTGTATAACTCCTTTAAGAAATTTTTTCTCAAACAAATGTATCAGTCTAGCATCCCAAAGAGATTTTGTAGAATATCTAATAAGAAATTTGTCATTTTAAATAACAAGCATTAAAGAAAATTGAATATTTTATTAATAACTATGAAAAACATCAATATAAACAACTAGATTCATTGTGTTGTTATTTCTATTTAAATTTATTGAGATACACAAAATATAATAGCACTTCAAATTGCACATAGTTAATAAAAGTCATTGAGAATGAAAAGAGCAGGTACATCATAAAAAAGGGAAGAAATTTAGCCTCCTTCCAGGCATAATATCTAAGATGGCATAACAACAACAAACCTATGTAAAGCAAAAAAAATAGAGTAAGGGAAGACTAAATCAGTGTAGTCATTTCCCTTACTGAGATATCAAACTGCAAATTATTGTATCCTACTACAGGGAATGACGATAATATTGACATTTTTAGCTCTCATGATCTGTTCTTAAAGCCGTCTCATAATCACTTCTAACATGTGCAATTGTCCATATTTTAGCTTGCATCAGGTGTAAATCAAGTTGGATTGACAAGTGCTATTGTTGAGATGGAATTTTTGGCTGGTATTTGAAAATAATTAACTCTTTACATAATCCTCCTCTCCTGGTCTACAGAGAGACCTTTGCATTTGCTTGCTACATTCTTTACTACAAATGCCTCATTTTCCATACATTATATGCTTACTGTGAAAATTTATAAGTACTTAATGTTAGGAATGGCTAAAAGCTAATTGAGAATCTCTGTCTTTTCTTCTTCACCAGCCATTCTCCCCAAAGCATCACCTCATAAGATGAAAACAATAGAAACACTAAATTGAATGTTTTACTCTGAGCTACAACAATCTTCCAGACCAGTCAGTGACACTTTATTGCAGATATTATAAATGTTATGACACATCTTCAGGGTCAGTTTAAAAACAAAAAGGTTCTTAGTCCCCATCAGATGTAATCTGTCAGTGTTTCATCAGATATTGCAGCAACTTGTAGTGATATTGTCACCATAAAGAGTTTATTGGGCTTCATATTATACACCCTGATTTTCAGGGGTTTTAAACTACCATCAAAAATTCCTTTCATCAGAAACTTTGGAACTGCCATTCAGAACTCTTTTGAAATAAGAATAAATTAATCAGAGCTGGGTTTTTTTGGAATTCTAGAAAACTAAAGCTAGAAATAGAGGCCTTTCTTTTATTTTTTTTAAATAACAGCCTTTTATTTTTAAAAACACATGCAAAGATAGTTTTCAATATTCACCCTTGCAAAACCTTGTGTTCCTAATTTTTCTCCTTCCCTCCCACCTCCTCTGCACAAGAAAAATCACATCAAAATGGGAAAAAATGAAAAAAAAAGAAACAAGGAGCAACAAAAATAAAACGTTTTGTGATTCACATTCAGTTCCCATAGCCCCTTCTTTGAATGAAAAGAAAGAAGATTGGAATTTTTTATGGAAAGAAGATTGGAATTTCCACAAATCACCTCATTGTTGAAAAGAGCCAAGTCCATTACAATTGATCATAACATAATCTTCTTGTTGCTCTGCACAGTGTTCTCTTGGTTCTAGTTACTTCACTTAGCAATACTTCATGTAAATCTTTCTAGGTCTTTCTAAAATTAACCTGCTGATCAATTTTTATGGAACAAGAGTATTCCATTACATTCACATACCATTACTCATTCAGGCATTCTCCAACTGATGAGCATCCACTCAGTTTCCAGTTTCTTGAGGCCTTTCTTTAAAAATAATATTTTGCAAAAGAAAACATAGAAAGTGGGAAAAGTATTAAATGCTATTTAATTAACCAATCAATGCCCAGACATTTATTAATATTTTCAGTGGGCAAGGAACTCTGCATAGTGCCTGAGATAAAGAGACAAAAATGGAGCAGTCCATTTTCTTGCATTTTAAATATTTATATCAATGTATTGTATATATTTATCTTACATTTTCTTAAGGGAAGTAGTCTTGATGACAGAAGGCAAATAGAGAGACAGATAAAGATGGGGACAAAGACAGAGACAGAGAGACATAGAGATAAAAAGAGATATTCTACTTTACAACATATAAAATAAATGCAGAAAAATCAAAATAAAGACTTTTATTCAGGAAGAGTAATCAACCAACCATCATTTTTTAGATATTTACAGTACACAGACACTAAGCCAGTGGGTGGAGGAGCTCCCAAAGTGAATGGAACATAATCTGTGCCTTTGGGGACTTCAAAATCCTATTCCATGTTGAAAAATGGTTTAGAAATATTTAGATCATCAGATCATAGAAGAGAACTTAGATCTTAGCATGTTCAAAGCTCTCATTTTTAAATAAGGAGAAAGCTTAGGGACAAAAATGACTCATTGTCTTGGAGACTAGGACTTCCAAGGGTGGAGCAAAGATGGTGGAGTGCAGCAAGGAGCTGCTCAATCTCTCCCAGTTTCCCTGGAAAACCATAGGAAATCAAGTCTCTGAATGGAGGCTGAGAGAATGAAACCCCTCTCCAGCTCAAGATGGACTGGAAAACTTCAAGAAAGATCAGTCTCCCTGGGGGGTGGGGGGGTGGGATGGTGTTCAGCCCAGGTCAGACAGACTCTGGGAAAGTTGGTGACAGGGTCTTAATCACAGCAAATAAGCACCTAAGCCCCTCAGTCCTGGCTCAGGAGAGGAGCACAGCAGGGGGCAGCCTCCAGTGCCAGCTCAGAAGGCAAACTCTAGGAAACCATGAACAGAGCAGGCAAAGCTGCAAACACAAGGGGGCGCTGTGCTCAAAGTCAAGGCTCAGAGATGCACAGGAAGCTTGGGACAGCGCCCCCTGTACCCCAATAGCAGAACTGTACCACAAAAATAATAGAGGAAGTACTAAAGGAAAAGGAAAGAAAATGAGGAAGAAACAGAAAAGCACCTTAACTTGTCTACTATGGTGGCAGGGCAGTCCAAAACACCAACTCAGGCAAGGAGAAAATGTCCAAAGAGTGACATGAATTAGTCTCTAATGCAGAATCTTCTTGGAAGTGCTCATAAAAGACTTTCAAAAGTAAATAAGAGAGATAAAAGAAAAAAATGTGAAAAGAAATGAGAAGCATGCAAGAAAGAATCAACAGCTTGGAAATGGAAGGCAATTCTTTTTTTTTTACATTTTTATTAAAGTTTTTTATTTACAAAACATATGTGCATGAGTAATTTTTCAACACTGACCCTTGCAAAGCCTTCTGTTACAATTTTTTCTCTTTCCCCCCCATGCCATTCTTCCCCTAGATGGCAGGAAGTCTAATACTGTTAATTATGTTAAAATATTTGTTAAATGCAATATATATATATATATATGTGTATATATATTATATATATGTATATATATATATATATATATATATATA
>JAJPUD010012738.1:0-47838 GCA_023553655.1 Myrmecobius fasciatus | reverse complement strand
TCTTACTCTCATTAGATTGGGCTCTAAAAGAGTATATCAGACACATTTGGTTTCAAAGAAAAACTTGGCCCTCCTTCTAGGGAAGTAGGAGGGAAAGGAGGAAAAGAAAGGGATAAACTAATAGAAGGATTAGGGAAAAGGTGTAAAAAAGAAGGAGGGTTCTAAAGGGAGGAGGACTGTTAGAGGGAGGTGGTCATCAAAAACAAAATACTGGGGAGGGGGGAAGGGAGTAAGGGGAAAGGGAGAAGAAAAAAATATAACTTTGGGTAAATAAGATGGCAGGAAATATAGATATAGTCATTTTAACTGTGAATGTGAATGGGATGAACTCTCCCATAAAACGGAAATGGATAGCGGACTGGATTAAAAACCAGAATCCTACAATATGTTGTTTACAAGAAACACATCTAAAACATAGAGATACATACAGAGTTAAGGTAAAGGGCTGGAGCAGAATCTTTTATGCTTCAGGTGAGCAATAAAAAGCAGGGGTAGCAATCCTTATCTCAGATAAAGTAAAATCAAAAATAGATCTAATTAAAAGAGATAAGAAAGGAAACTATATTTTACTAAAGGGTACCATAGACAATGAAGCAGTATCAATACTAAACATATATGCACCAAGTGGTATAGCATCCAAATTCCTAGAGGAGAAACTAACAGAGATGCAAGGAGAAATAGACAGTAAAACTATACTAGTGGGGGATCTCAACCTTGCTCCCTAAGAATTAGATAAATCAAACCACAAAATAAATAAGAAAGAAGTTAGGGAGGTAAACAACATGTTAGAAAAGTTAGGTATGATAGATCTCTGGAGGAGATTGAATGGCGACAGAAGGGAGTATACTTTTTTCTCAGGGGTTCATGAAACTTATATGAAAATTGATCACATGTTAGGGCATAAAAACCTCAAAATCAAATGTAGAAAAGCAGAAATAGTAAATACATCCTTTTCAGATCATGATGAAAGAAAACTCACATGTAATATAAGGCCAGGAGAAAATAGACCAAAAGTTAATTGGAAATTAAATAATCTAATCCTGAAGAATAAATGGGTGAAAGAGCAAATTATAGACACAATCGATAATTTCATCTAGGAGAATAACAATAATGAGACAACATACCAAAATTTGTGGGATATAGCCAAAGCAGTTATAAGGGGTAACTTTATATCTCTAGATGCTTACTTGCATAAAATAGAGAAAGAGAAGATCAATGAATTGGGCTTACAATTTTAAAAACTACAAAAAGAACAAATTAAAAACCCTCAATTAAATACCAAATTGGAAATTCTGAAAATAAAAGGGGAGATTAATAAAATTGAAAATAAGAAAGCTATTGAATTAATAAATAAAACTGAGTTGGTTTTATGAAAAAACCAACAAAATAGATAAGCCCTTAGTTAATTTGATCAGAAAAAGGAAAGAGGAAAATAAAATTGTTAGTCTCAAAAATGATAAAGGAGAACTTTCCTCTAATGAAGAGGAAATTAGAGTAATAATTAGGAGTTACTTTGCCCAACTTTATGCCAATAAATTTGATAATCTATGTGAAATGGAGGAATATCTACAAAAATATAGATTGCCCAAGTTAAAAGAAGAGGATATAAATTATTTAAATAGCCCCATTTTAGAAAACGAAATAGAACAAGCTATTAATCAACTCCCTAAGAAAAAATCTCCAGGGCCAGATGGTTTTACATGTGAATTCTACGAAACATTCAAAGAACAATTTATTCCAATACTATACAAACTATTTGAAAAAATAGGGACAGAAGGTATACTACCAAATTCCTTCTATGTAACCGTTATGGTGCTGATAGCTAAACCAGGTAGGGTGAAAACAGAGAAAGAAAACTATAGACACATTTCCCTAATGAATATTGATGCAAAAAATTTAAATAAGATTTTAGCAACGAGATTACAGAAAGTTATCCCCAGGATAATACACCATGACCAAGTAGGATTTATACCAGGAATGCAGGGCTGGCTCAATATCAGGAAAACTATCAGCATAATCAATTACATTAATAACCAAACTAACAAAAACCATATGATTATCTCAATAGACGTAGAAAAAGCATTTGATAAAATCCAACATCTATTCCTATTAAAACCACTAGAGAGTATAGGAATAAATGGGCTTTTCCTTAAAATGATTAGTAGCATCTACTTAAAACCATCAGCAAGCATGTAATGGAGACAAACTAGAACCATTGCCAATAAGATCAGGAGTGAAACAAGGCTGCCCACTGTTACCATTATTATTTAATATTGTATTAGAAATGTTAGCTTTGGCAATAAGAGAAGAAAAAGAGATAAAAGGAATTAGAGTCGGTAATGAAGAAACCAAATTATCACTCTTTGCAGATGACAAGATGGTATACTTAGAGAACCCTAAAGACTCAACTAAAAAACTACTAGAAACAATTCACAACTTTAGCAAAGTTGCAGGATTTAAAATAAATCCACATAAATCATCAGCATTTTTATATATTACCAACAAAGTTCAGCAGCAAGAGATACAAAAAGAAATTCCATTCAAAATAGCAGATGATAGGATAAAATATTTGGGAATCTATCTGCCAAGAATGTCAGAAACTATACGAACTAAACTACAAAACATTTTCCACACAAATAAAATTAGACCTAGTCACATTAAGTGCTCATGGGTAGGCTGAGAAAAAAAAATAAAAATGACAATACTACCCAAACTAATTTACTTATTAATGCCATACCAATCAAATTCCCAAGAAATTATTTTACAGATCTAGAAAAAATAGTAGCAAAGTTCATTTGGAAGAACAAAAGGTCAAGAATTTCAAGGGAATTAATGAAAAAAAAAGGCAGATGAAGGTGGCCTTGCTGTACCAGACCTAAAACTATATTATAAGCAGCGGTCATCAAAACCATTTGGTACTGGCTGAGAAATATAGCAGTTGATCAGTGGCATAGGATAGGATACCAGGAAAATCTAGGTAATAACTTTAGAAATTTAGTGTTTGATAAACCCAAAGACCCCAGCTTTTGGGATAAGTACTCAGTATTTGGCAAAAACTGCTGGCAAAATTAGAAACTAGTGTGGAAGAAATTAGGGCTGGACCCACAGATAACACTGCATACCAAGATAAGATCTAAATGCGTTCATGACCTAGATATAAAGAGTGATATTGTAATCACATTAGAGAAACATAGGATAGTTTACCTCTCAGACCTGTGGAGATGGAATAAATTTATGTCCAAAGAAGATCTGGAACTCTTAATTGAACACCAGATAGAAAATTTTGACTATATTAAGTTAAAATTTTCTGTACAAACAAAACTAATGAAGACAAGATTAGGAGGGAAGCATCAAATTGGGAAATCATCTTTACATTTAATGGTTCTGATAAAGGTCTCATCTCTAAGATATATAGAGAATTGTCTCATATTTATAAGAATTCAAGCCATTCTCCAATTGATAAATAGTCAAAGGATATGAACAGACAATTTTCAGATGATGAAATTAAAACTATTTATAGTCATATGAAAAGGTGCTCCAAATCACTATTGATCAGAGAAATGCAAATTAAGACAACTCTGAGGTACCACTACACACCTGTCAGATTGGCTAAAATGACAGGAAAGTATAATGACAGGTGTTGGAGGGGATGTGGGAAGACTGGGACACTGATGCATTGTTGGTGGAACTGTGAACGGATCCAACCATTCTGGAGAGCAATTTGGAGCTATGCTTAAAAAGTTATCAAACTGTGCATACCCTTTGACCCAGCAGTGTTTCTCTTGGGCTTATATCCCAAAGAGATCATAAAAGAAGGAAAGGGCCTCACATGTGCAAGAATGTTTGTGGCAGCTCTTTTTGTAGTGGCTAGAAACTGGAAATTGAATGGAAGCCCATCAATTGGAGAGTGGCTGAATAAATTATGGTACATGAATGTTATGGAATATTATTGTTCTGTAAGAAACGACCAGCAGGACGATTTCAGTGAGGCCTGGAGAGACTTGCATGAAATTATGCTGAGTGAAGTGAGCAGAACCAGATCATTATTCATGGCAACAACAGTACTATATGATGATCAATTCTGATGGACATAGCTCTCTTCAACAATGAAATGCTTCAAACCAGTTCCAATTGTTCAGTGAAGAAAGCCATATACACCCAGAGAGAGGGATGTGAAATGTGGACCACAACATATCATTTTCATGCTCTCTATTGATGTTTGCTTGCATTGTATTTCCTTTTTATGATTATTCTTTCTTGTAGATACGATTTTTCCTGCACAAAAATGATGTGTGGAAATATGTATACATATATTCAATTTGTCAAATATTTTAACATAATTAACATCTAGGGGAGGGTTTGGGGAGTAGGGGGGAAAAATTTGTAACAGAAAGCTTTGTAAGGGTTAATGTTGAAGAATTACCCATACATATGTTTTGCAAATAAAAAGGATTAATAAAATAAAGAAAGAAAGAAAGAAAGAAAGTAAATAAAGAAAGATCCCAATCACAGATACCTACTATGGGAATAAAAAAAATATGGGTTCATTTTAAAAGGAAAATAGTTGAGTGAAAAAGAAAAAAAAAGCTACTCCTTTTTCAGTAAGAAACATCAAATGGTCATAAGCTCAAAAAGAGTTTTTGGAAGAATTTAAAAAGATTTTAAAAATCAATTAAGAGAGATCAAAGAAAAGTTACCCCCCCAAAAAAGAGCAATCCATGACAATCAAGAAAATTATGACAAGAATGTCAATCAAATAGAACAAAAGAATAAAAGAACTAAAGGAAGAAAATAATTACTTGAAAACTAAAATTTGGCAAGGGGAAGCTTATCGTGGTATAAGACACCAAGAAATAAATAAAACAAAATCAAAGAAAGAAAAATAAAAGAGAATGTGAAACATTTCATCAGAAAAGCAATTATCTGAAGAACAGATTAAGAAGAGACAATATGAGAATGACTGACCTACCTGAAAGTTACATTTTTTTAAAAAAGCATCTTGATACAATATTATAAGAAATTATTAAGGGAAAATTCCCAGTAGTTCTAGAATAAAAAGATAAAACAGAAATAAAAAAAATCCACCTATCACCACCTGAAGAAAATTCAGAAGCAAAACTTACAGGAATATCACAGCCAAGTTTCAAAGTTCCCAGGTTAAGGAGAAAATATTTCAAGCAACAATAAAAAAAAAAAAAAAAAAAAAAAAGCTTAATACTGTGGAGCTACAATCAGGATTACTCAAGACTTATCAGCTTCTACACTCTAGAACCATACATCTTGGAATACTTTATTTCACAGAGCAAAAGAGCAGGGTTATGTTCAATAATAACTTAATCAGCAAACTTGACTATGATCTTGAATGGAAAAACAATGGATATTTAACAAACTTAAATTCTTTCAGGCATTTGTGACAAAAAGAGCAGAACTTAATGGAAAAGTTCAAATATAAGATCCAGGAATAACATAAGGTAAATATAAGAAACCAATTATAAGGGACTCAATAAGGTCAAACTGTTTACTTCTTGTGTGTGAAAATGTTATCAGTGTTCTTATGATTATCATCATTATTTGAGTAGTTTGAAAGAGATTTGGACTGATCTGTATATGATGGTGTAATTCTAAAAAATAAAGCTGCATAACAAGAGATAAAAGGAGCAATTATCTCATAAAAATGAATCATGAAAGGAAGAATTGATGCAGAAGAAGCAAGTGAGGGGTGAAGGGCTGCTTGTGCTAGAATCTTATTCTCATTAGAAATGGGTTCAGGAGGGGATAACATAGATTTTGAACGATATAAAAGTCTTCCAAATTTAGAAAGAAAGAAGAGGGCAAAAGGATAGAATAAGGGAGGGATTTTTAGAAGAGTACATTAAAACAGGAAGAGGATAAGGGATTAACTCTTGGAAAGATGGGTAGACTAAGGTAGACAGCAGAAGACAGTATAAGAAAGGGATTCTTTGAGAGGTAGGTTGATTAAGGAAATGGAGTACAAAGTTGGGGATAGAAGTAAATTAGATGATTGAGGAAAAACAGAGTAAATGTGGTGGGAAGGATGGTAAGGAAATTCATGACCAAACAAGAATTGGAAAGTTTCACAAGAAATAAAATCTGTATTTTTAATTACAAAAACAAATTAAGACATTCTTTCACAAGCAAAACCAATATTGCTGAAATTAAGAGAAAATCAGGAAGCTAAGAATTAATTTTTGCAGCAAGTTTTTTTGATAAAGGTATGATTTCTAAGATACATAGGGAACTAAGTCAAATTTATAAGAATAAGAATCATTCCTAAATTAATAAATGGTTAAAGAATAGTAATCAACAGTTTTCAGAGAAGGAAATCAAAGTTCTCAATAACCTTATGAAAAAATTGTCTAAATTATTAATAATTTAAATATTATAAATAAATTAATAATTTAAATAATTTAAAACAATTTTGAGGTACAAACCTATTATATTGGCTAATATGACAAAAAAGAAAATGCTAGAAGGGATGTGGAATATTATGTATACTAAGGCAATATTGATGGCACTATGAATTAATTCAATCATTCAATTAATAAGCATTTATTAAGTGCCTACTTTGTGTTAGGCACTGTGTTAAGTGTTGAGGACACACAAAAAAAAGAGAGTTCCTGTCCTCAATAAGTTTACAATCTAATAGAGGAAGATAACATTAAAAAAAGGAAACCAGAAAGATGGAGGAGGGAAAAGCCAGGAAGTGCCCAGCTTGGGATCATCTTATTTCATGGAGTAGCATCCAAGGCATAATTGCATTTGGAGAGCAGACTGAGCTGGAAGTCCAATTTCTTCTATAAAAGAAAGCTTTCAGAGGCATTTAGTACTTCATCTTTCAGCCCCCCAGAAGGGAGAGGAGGTTGAGAGAGGTGGTAACCAAAATTTGAGAGAGAAGCATGGTAATAAGACTAGCAGTGATTGTCATTGTTGTTCTTCAATCTTAAAGAGAACCAATGACATCAAGAGGGTGATGTCTTGATTTGCAAGTTAATTGGATTTAAATGAGGCAGAGGTGTGCAAAGTCATCTGCCTCACTTTCTCCTTGAGTCATCAAAGGCCAGACATAGGTCAGGACAACTGGAGATGGTCCCAGCCACAGTGGAAGATTTTGGTCTTTTTAAAGTCTTTCCCAAGTCTCAGTCTATCTGGGCAACACCCATTCACTGATTTAAGGTTAGGTAAGAATTGAGGCAAAATTTGGTCTGTTTTGCCTTCACAAAACAATCTATCTGAAAGGGGAAGACCTTCACAATTTCTGGTCAGAACAGAAACAATTGTTATTTACCCTCACTCTAACCCTCACTCAAAATCCAATATTGAGTTAGTGCAGCTTGGGCTGGGTACTATAAGAAATGATAAAAGGGATGGTTTCAGAAAAATATGAGAAGACTTGTATCATCTAATGCAAAGTGAAGTGACTAGAATTAGGAGAACAACTTTTACAGCAATAACAAAATTGTAAAAATGACCAACCATGATTTCAAAGGGCTTATAGTAAATTATGCTATTCCCTCTAGATAGAAAGATGATTGAATCAGAATATAGTTAAAAATACATATTCTTCTCTTTCTTTCCTTTTAATTTTTTTGAATATGGCTAATGAAGGAATTTATTTTGTATAACTATACATATTTACATTTTTTTGCCTTCTCAATGAGTGAGGGCAATAACAGAGAAAATTCAGAACTGAAATTAAAATAAAATTGAATATAAAAAATGAAAAAGCTTCACATTTTCAGTATTTTGAATATGAGCTTCTTAATGAATTGGAGAATGGTATACCTGAAATTTTGAGGTCCCCTCCAATTTGAAGATTCTGTGGGGCAGTGTTAAATTTCAACTGTGTTTATCCTACCTACAACATACCTTATTCATACAGTTGCTTTGAGGAAAATGAGACTTTAATGTCATCAGTTACCCAATTTTGCATTCATTACTGACCTGAGAATTGGAGGAATATAAGAACAGAGCATAGTACAGGTTGATTTATCTACCTGATACTGACATAGTAAGATTACATTTCAAATATTTGAAAGTTTCCAAAAATTCAAAGACCAAAAGACAGACAGACAGAAAGAGAGACAAGAAAGATCTTCCTACTCACTCAGATTAATGACTTCAGAACCATCCTTAATTCCTCATTCTCTCTCACCCTTCAATTAAATCATTTGACAAGTACAATTGATTCTATCTTTACTACTTCTATCATCTTCATCTTCATTTCTTCACTCAAAAGCCACCACCCTAGTTCAGAGCATTTGCCTCTCACCTGGACTACTGCAATATGATCATAATTGGTTTTTCTGCCTCAAGTCTCCTCCCTGTCCAATCCAAAAAGTAATCTTAAAATATAATTCTATCCATCTTACTAACCTACTCAATATATTCCAGTGATAACTTATTACCTCTAATAATTAAAATGCGGAATTCTTTTTTTGGTACTTTTCCAGCCTTATTATACCTTATTCCCCTTCACACATTCTTCAAATATGTGAAACTGGCCTCCTTGTTATTTTGTACATGTGTTCTCATTTATACACACACACATGATGACATTCCATGTCCCATCTCTGAACCTTTTTCAAAAGCTTTTTTTCCATGCCTGGGTTGAACTCTGTACTTACTTCTACCAATTTAATTCCTTTGAGGGATAAGTTCAAATATTACTTACTATATGAGTATCATCCTGATACTGCTTGAGTCTCTTGCTCCCAAAATTATATTGCATTTATTTCATATACAATTACATGTGTGCATGCTTTATCACTTGGTAGTATGTAAGTTCCTTAAGCTCAAAGATCATTTCATTTTTAACAGTGTATTCTCTTCCCCCCCCCCCCCAATACCTCCACTATCATCTACCAAAGCACCTGTAACCTAGCAGGCACTAAATAAACACATGTTGATTGATTGAGATATGAACAGCTTTGGTAACACCTGAAACTCAGACATTTCAAACTAGACTCCAGAAAATTTTCTTGCCAAGCCACAAGTTCACCTCCTATCTTTCCTTTTCCTATCAAAGCCACTCATTTCTTATAGAGCATAGTTAAATGGTGGGTGTGAAGGTGGGCTTAGGGTTAGTACATCTTGTCTCTCTCCAGTTGCAAAATTCCAAAACTGGCTTTTCAACTCACAAATGCTCAGCACCTTGATTCAGATCAACTGTACCAAAATTTGCATATTGTTGTTGAACTCAAATTATTTAGATTAACTTCATTGATAAATTTTCACAATCTACCAGCTTTTCCATATATATAAACCTATCATTAACTTTCCAGTCTCTCAGACTTTCTTGGTCATTGTAATTTATTTATATATGTATGTGTGTACATGTATGATATGTGTGTAAAAAGTATACATGTTTATAATGAATACATATGCATGCAACATGTGTGCATATTCTGCATATAGAACACATAATGCATAATTCATATTATGCACACGTGTAATACATGTATATAGAATTGTGCATGCATATATAATATACATATGTATGCAATACACATTGGATGACATGTGTGATACATTATATATACTGTATATATTGTATATAACATGTATATACCATATATGTATGGGTATATGTAATGTATATGTGTATAATGTATGTCTGTATTATGCATGCATATATAATATATTTGTGTGTATATGATGTATGTGTATATGCATGTATATATATATATGTGAGAATGCAGTATATATATATATTTATATATGGATGCACACATATTCACACACATATTTATGGAAACATGTTACATTTCATACAGCAACATCTCATTTAGTAAATGGTGCCAAGCCTGGAATCAGAAAAACCTACACTAAGATCCTAGCTCAGATTCTTACTAGCTATGATCTTGGATAAGCCATTAAACTCCCTTAGGTCCAGTTTCCTTATCTCTAAAATGGGGACAACAATGACAACTCTCTCTTCCAAATCAAATGAGATTATACTTGTAAAGTACATTGTGAACTTTAAAGCTATTATTATTATTAATGATGGTGATGATGATGATAAAAAAACTTCACTTCTTGGATCTTAACTCAAAGGTGAAAAAAAATAAGGAAAAAATTTCTGAACATAAATGCAAGACATGAGAACCTGGATTATAATTGCTTGTTTACTTTGCTCCTAGGAGAGATCCTTCAGTGTCTCATTGTTATGCTCTTGTTTGAGGCAGGATTCTTGCCAGATTAGGTTTTTGGACCTTAGCACATTAAAAATTATTCATTTAAAAAAAAGAATTGGAAAAGCTAGGATAGGGGTGGAGAGGACAAGATTGCTAATGATAATTGATATTTCAACAACATTTTAAGGTTTTCAAATGCTTTCTTCAGCAAAACTAGCTCTGTGTGGCTGACACTGAAAAAACATCTTTGATTTAGAAAGGAGGAAACTAAGGCTTAGAGGACCACTGAACCCTCTTGGAGGTGTGGGAGTCAAGGATTTAAATTTAGGTTTCCTGATCCTGTCTAGTGCTCTCTCTAGCATGGCTGTATACCTCTTCCCCCAAGCAGTACTGCCTTCCTAAAGTAGGGGTTCTAGACAGGAATGTGCTGAAGCCAGCTCTAATGGAAAATCAATTGCTAAATTTTTAGTTGAGAATTTCTGCTGCAGAAATCAGCAAATGCTGCAAATCAAGACTTGATTTATTGATTTTTTTTGTTTGTCTGGACTTTATCTTAAGTATTAATAATGTAGACTAAATTTAAAAGTATGTATGCCTGTAACTTTTTTTTTCTTTTCTGGTTTACACACATCAGGTTGTTTTAGTTTTATTCATTTTTTTTAATCCTGCCTTAACTTTAGAATGAATAGTGCTTCACAGCATTTAACTTTTTAATTTTTAAATAAAATGGTTCCAGAAGCTAGAAGCAGAAACAGATGACATTCATGGGGAGAAGAGCGTAGTAAAAATTGTGCTGGAGTTGGGGCTAGCAGAGTTCTGGAATTAAATCTTATTCATGACACTGGAAAAATCACTTGACCTCTATAAGTTTCAAATTCTTTATTTGAAAAGTGGGAAAACAAAAGTAATATTAATGATTTTAGATGGCAATTATGAGGAACATACTTCAAGTATTAGGTATAATATAGCCTACATCTCATAGTCTTACACAAGATAGATTGATCAATATGATTGCTCTATGAACCATAGGTTGGTTTGGGGTCTCATACCAAGACATGACCTACAACCTCATTGAACCAGATTTCCAAGGTACAAGAGTTTTTTTCTTTATTCTGCCTTTCCATTTTTTTCTCATTATATCAACTTGCATTTCATAGATAAAATGGTAGATAGATAGATAGATAGATAGATAGACAGATAGACAGAAAAATAGACAATAGATAAAAACAAACTTTTATATAACACCACTTTTGTGTATTAAAGAATGATAAAGATGTTAGATACAATAACTCTTCTATATCTCCCCTAAGCAGATAGCATTTCATGTGCCTTCTGAAACCTAAAAAGGTATTTCTAACCCATTCCAACTTCCCCTAATCAGGGGCAGAGAATTTCTCTGGAGCCAAACTGAAAAGTCCAAAATATTCAGTTTGTTTTATATGACAAATGTAACTACTTAGAAAGACAGGTCTTATTATCTATGCCTCAGTAAGATGGCTTTAACTCAAGGAACTGGACAGCCTGTACAGATACTAGATACTGCAAAACACAAGCTCCTTGTGGACACTTGCTAACCACTTATTATAATTTAGGATGAACATATTTTGATTGCATATTTAAAATTTCATTTCCTTTTTTGTTACAAAAACTTGACCTAGACAGGCAGGGTAATTTTGGGCAGAAGTCTGCCATCCTCTTAAAATCATTACATGAAGGGAAAGGTTCACTACTTGAACCATAAAGATAAATCCTTTCTCAAATTCCAATACGGTGAAAATTCTCTCATGTCTGGAAAGTGTACAATGCAACCAATCAGAATGAAATTGGACTTGGCTATTCTTTTTTTCCCTATGGCATTGCCACAGAGACTATTTGTGTCCAAATGACACATTTCCACTGAGAAGCTGTTTTATATAAGGATGATTCTATCATCAATTCAAGTTCAGTCAATTCACTCCTCCCTTTTCCCCTATTTCAAAGACTTCCATCTTAGCTCTTGCTTTCTGAATTAGCTGTTTCTCTTTTCTTCCATCGCTCTATTTTTTTAAAATTCTGATGCAGCTAAATTTAAGAAGTTTCTTATATATTAATGAACAACATTAAATTGTGGTTAAAGATACTTTCTGACACCATAGGAAGGGGAAAAAGTGGAAAGCTAAAACCATCTGTATTGCTGTAACAATCTTCAAGCAGAGGTTACAAACTGTTGGTCAAACTGCTTTCTAAGCTACTGTTTCCTTCTTGTTTATTTTCTTTTGATTACAAACTTAACATTCATCAAGCACATACCTACTAGTTCTTCATTTAAAAGGTTAATCAATGTATTTCAAAGAGGATAAAATGTACAAAATGGGCGCTTCAAAGTATCTTAGCACATGCAGTGATATTTAGGGGGTCATTGGTCAGATCTCTTGCCTGTAGCAAAGTGAATGTGCATTCAAGACAGAATTACTTATTTTCCTTCAAGAGCTAAAAGATGCCACCCTCCTTAGGAAGTCTCAATGTTTTATTGTTTCTTCCTCTGTAAAATAATTATATTTACTCTGGAAACTAAATAAGGATAGAGGTGGGGAGTGACAAATAAACATTTATTGAGTACCTACTAAGTGTCAGGCATCAGGCTAAGTGCTTTCCAAATAATATTCCTTTGTTCTTTAGGATCTGAGAGGCAGAGGCTATTATTATCTCCATTTTACAATTGAGAAAATAATAGTACATAGAGATTAACTGACTTGTCCAAGCTCATACAGCTAGCAAGTATCTGAAGCATTACTTGTACTAAGATCTTTCTGATGTTATATCCTGAATTCTATCCACTGCACTATCTAGAGAAAAGGTGTCAGACACCTGGCTTCAAACAGCCCACAACACTCCCAAAAGGAGAGAGAACCAGATTAAAACATAATTGTAAAATATTTTACAAAAGAAATAAAAATACAATAAAACATAGGTTATATTAATATGTGAGTTTCTAAGTCAACATGTGGCCCAAAGGGATCCTTATTATGGTTGAGTGGAGCCTTTTCAATTGAATTTGACATCACTGACTTAGAAAATCAAATGCGTTAATGGAAGTGAAAGTACTTTTAAGAAAAAAAAGCACTATGCTAATAAACACAAAGCAAAGGTAATTCTAGAAAGAACTTAATCCCAACATGTAATAATGTATTTTATTGCTAGTCCTATTTTAAGTCTAATATTCAAGGCTTTCTAAAAGAAGGCCCAAACCTATTACTCCAGCTTTATAATCTCTTCAAAGATGCACAGAACAACTTTTCAAGATGTCTCTGATAAGAAAAATCTCTTCCTCTAAAGACAATCCCTGGTTTACAAAAAGTCAACCAGTTTGTATGAACCTTTCTAGTCTAGTAGAGGCAACCATCTTTTTTTTCCCCCTCTGGAAAATAGAATATTGATTCCCAAAATCAATTGCCACCCTCACCATAACTCCATCTTGAGATGTTGACAGTCTAAAGAGATGGCTGGTATGCACTTTACTGAGGTCTTTTGGTAAAATTTGAAATCAGTTTTCCCAAATGTCTTATATGGTTTTTGAAATTGAAATATTATTAGTACCACTACAATTAACTTACCTTTATTTGTAAGTGCCCTAATGATGCCATGCATGGACAATCAACTTTGACTCAGAGGTGAATAGGAAGAGGAGAACATACTGGATTACCCTTGGGAAATTGACTAGTGCTATTAATGACCTCAGCCTTCTCCCTGAAATAAAAGCCCATGCTTTTAAAAATCAATATTTTTCCAGTGTTCCTGTATGACTGTGAATCATGGATTACAGGTCTCTAAGGAACAAAAATTATGAATAATAAAAAGAAAGATGGAGAAATTTGTGATAGGGGGTATAATCAAACTGTTATATATTACCAACAAAAATGAGGAAGGTGAACTGGAGTAAAGAGAATCATCAGAGAAATTATGTGACCAGAAAAAAAATATGAACCTTTCATATATGATTTGAGCCTTTTTCATATATTGAAAAGTAGGGATAATTCTAGAAAGTCTACCTGCCTCATAGTGTTCATGAAATGTTAAGAAATATAGGGAAAGATCACCAATACATGGGGCTGACTCCCTGTGGAAGATTTATGATAGAAAGTGAACAAACATCATTGGATTCAGAAGCATATATAGAGAGCATTATACTAATGTTCTATCAGGAAGATCTAAGTTCAAATCTTGCATCAAGTTGTGTGACCTTGGAAAAGTCATTAACTTCTGTGTGCCTCAGTTTCCTCGTTTATAAAGTAAGGAGACTAAATCTGATGACCTGTAAGGTTCTTTTTAATTTTTGATGCTATGATTCTCTGAAGGAAGTGTCCACATCAGTGAGGTCAAGGATTCATCAAAGTGTTTAAGAAGGTCTATTAGTGTCATTCTCCAGGTCTATCATGAGCTTTTTATGACTTAGTCTAAAAAATGAACCCCCATTCATAAGATATCTGTTGGAAAAATAGTGCTCCATATTCCAAGAAAACCCTGAAATTCATCTTATACAATATTACCAAATTAATTTCTCTAAGACATAACTTCAATCAAGTCACTTCCCTTCTCAAAAACTTTCACTGGCTCCTCATTTCCTATCAAATTAAGCCTCAATCTTCTCAGATAAAAATTTGAAGCCCTCTACAATATGACCCCAGACTAACTTTCCAATTTTACCTCCCTAATTGCATGGTACAATCTAATCAAACTGGTTAACTCTCTGAACCTCAATTATATCCATGTTTTCCCATTTTCATAGTAGAGAACAGAATTGTACATGTTATTCCTTCTTCCTAAAATACTCCTCCCAACATATTTTTGTCAAAATGTTACTAATCTTAAAATGCAACTTTAAATGCTACTTCTTTCACTGTGAAATGAAAATATATTCCATTTAAATATGAAAACTCAGGGGTCTAAGTCCTGGCTAAAACAAATCAGTTGATATTGGACAATTTATGTCTCTTCTTATAGCCTCAGTTTTTCATCTGTAAAAAGTGACTAGGAGACAGATGTTGGTCTAGTTGATCTCTACAGATCTTTTCAACTCTAATTGAATAATCTCATATCACCCAGTTTCTCTCTTTTTTTTTAATTCCCAAAATACTTTGTACAACATTGTGTTGTTGATCACAGCCTACCTGATCCTCATATCACATTTCTCTTATTTTAACAACTTGACTATAGAAACTTTGAAGGTACAAAGGTATTCCCAAAAAGCATTTGCTACCGTACTTTGCATGTAACCTACACTCAATTATTTTTAATTGAACTTACATATAAATCAGTCCACAAATAGAATGCATTCTAAAATAAAAGCAACAAACTGAATGCTATAACTGAATTCTAATTAGAAGTTCTGAAGTATGCATGACCAAGAAAGAAATTGAATTCTAGAAGCCCTGAGTTCTAAACACAAATTGTACCTAAATGTATTATCCCATAATTTTCCTTATATTTTAACAGCAAAAAGGCAAATTGAATAAAACTTGGATGTCAGTGACCAGGGAGAGTATGGTTTTGTTATCTTATTGGCACATAGCTTCCCAGGAGCATTAGAGATTTATTGGATTCATTGACTGAAACAGAATTATCACTCCTAAAACCTGTATGGTTTCTCATGCTGGCTTTCTATAGATCAAGTATGGGAAGATGAGGAGGAAAATCATTATTTCTCTCTTTCATCATTGACCTGCTTGCCTGTGGGAATTGTGTTCTTTCCATATCTTGTCAACCCAGGTACTGACTTTTTTTTTTTTTAAACCAAGTTTCTGTTTAATCCTTAGGCCAGAAAATGCTATAGTAAATGTTACTTGAAATAACTTTAAAAATAAAGATTTTAATTGTTTAATATCAAATTACTTTATCCTACCAATCTGAATCTCCTGATAGCTCTCACCCCTTTTAACCCCTTTTTAGCTCTGTGTTCAGTGAAGACTCTAAGGTCATTCTCAAGTTTAATAATGAGATGGTGCAGTGAATAGAGCACCAGCTCTGAACTCAGGAAGATTTGACTTCATAATGGATCTCAGAGACTTATTAGTCATGTAACCCTGGTCAAGTCACTTAACCTTGATTGCCTCAAGAAGGAAAAAGTGCTTTTTATAAGAGATAGCTCTCTGAGAGTAGGGAGAAAAAAACTGTGAAATTTAGGTGATATAAAAACTAAAGTAATCATTAAAAAAAAGGAAAAAAAAAAGATATTCCATTCCACTCTATATCTGTGTCCAGGCAGAATTCTTTGAGAAGGATGATTGATGAGCTAGATCTCTATCTTGAAGGCCTTCTTAGGATTTAAGAGTATATAGTGAATGAAATTGGCATGCATATACTTGTATTGTTCTTTTTCATTTTTGTCTTATCCTTTCCTTCTAAATTATAAGCTCATTGTGGGCAGGAACTATATCTTAATCATCTTTTTATTCTTTGTATTTCAAATAGTATCTTATGCATATGAATTACTTTATAAATATATGTAGAATTAGAATCCATTATCTTTCATCACCTAAAGCATCAGAAATATTGATTTTCATTCAAGCCATTCTCCAATCAATAAATGGTCAAAGGATATGAACAGACAATTTTCAGAGGATGAAATTAAAACTATTTATAGTCATATGAAAAGGTGCTCCAAATCACTATTGATCAGAGAAATGCAAATCAAGACACCCCTGAGGTACCACTTCACACCTGTCAGATTGGCTAAAATGACAGGAAAAGTTAATGATGAATGTTGGAGGGGATGTGGGAGGGCTGGGACACTGATGCATTGTTGGTGGAGCTGTGAACAGATACAGCCATTCTGGAGAACAATTTGGAGCTATGCTCAAAAAGTTATCAAACTGTGCATACCCTTTGACCCAGCAGCATTTCTATTGGGCTTATATCCCAAAGAAATCATAAAGGAAGGAAAAGGCCCCACATGTGCAAGAATGTTTGTGGCAGCCCTTTTTGTAGTGGCTAGAAACTGGAAATTGAATAGATGCCCTTCAATTGGAAAATGGTTGAATAAATTATGGCATATGAATATTATGGAATATTATTGTTCTGTAAGAAATGACCAGCAAGATGATTTCAGAGAGGCCTGGAGAGACTTACATGAACTGATGCTGAGTGAAATGAGCAGAACCAGGAGATCATTATATATGGCAACAACAGTACTATATGACGATCAATCCTGATGGACATGGCTCTCTTCAACAATGAAATGTTTCAAACCACCTCCAATTGTTCACTGAAGAAAGCCATATACACCCAGAGAGAGGGATGTGAAATGTGGACCACAACATAACATTCTCATACTCCTTGATTGATGTTTGCTTACATTGTGTTTCCTTTATCTGATATATCGTTTGTGTAGATAAGATTTTTCTTGCACAACAATGATAAGTTTGGAAATATGTATACATATATTCAATTTGCCAATATTTTAACATAATTAACATGTAGTGGATATCCTGCCATCTAGGGGAGGGGTGGGGAGTTGGGGGGAAAAATTTGTAACAAAGCTATGTAAGGGTTATTGTTGAAGAATTACCCACACGTATGTTATGCAAATAAAATAAAAAAAAAATAATTAAAAAAAAGAAATATTGATTTTCTTCATTCTTCAGGTTTGTTCTGCTTTCTTTTTTATTAGGATTTTTTTTGCTTTCTTTAAAATATTTTTATAGCAGCTCATCTAGCAATTTTGAGAAATTTGCTTTTTTTTTTGCTTAGTAGTGCCATGAAATTTTAAAAATAAATCTAATCCTAGCTTGCTAATGTGGCTATGTATGGAAGTTCTATTCCAAATATTTCGGTTCATGCTTTGAAATGAACAATTTCATTTCTGTGTTTCCTTAAAGTTATACCACAGAGAGACCAGATTAGTGTTCTAACTAAGATGAAACAGCCAAAGTTTTTTCTCAGGTGCCAACAATGATGGGGAAATGCTTCTTCACAGTAGCATCTCAGAAACTGAATTTTTCTCATGTGCTAAGATCTTTTTTCCTACAATTTTTGTACAAGAACATCCAGAGTGTGTGCTTTAGTTTAAAGAACTCTAGGAGACACCTGTAAGTTATAAAATTCAAAAATTAAAAGATAACCATCAGTTGCATATTTTTAATAGATCCTTGTTTTTTAATGATTTTATAAAAATTGTCAGCAAATTAACTTTCTAATGGACAAATAAAGCTTATTTACACAGAAAGTGAACAAAGGATGTTAATTCTAATTCTAGCATCTAACTGCTTTCTCACAGAGTTGGAATGGAAGCTTCTTAAAGACATTTAATATTTAATTATGTATAATTATATGTTTGTGCTCTCTCTCCTATTAGAATATAAGTTCATTGAAGACAGAAATGTTTCACTTTTGTCTTTTTAATCCTAGTACTTTTCACAGTGTTTGTCACAAAGTAGGTCTCTGATAAATGCTTGTTGATTAATTTGTTTCTCTAGTACATATGCTTTGTATTTGTTTCTTGAGTATATGTGCACAGTATCTTGAACATGATAGGCATTTAATAAAATATTTCTAGAATTGAATTGAAGATACTAACATTTTAATAAGCTTAGAAATGCCAACATAAAAAGGACTTTATTAAAAATATAGCTACCCCTTTCACATGTTAGCTTGCCTCATCAAGGTTTCAATATATGGTCAGCATAAGAAATTAAATGGGAATTTGGGGGAAGTTTTGTGGAAGTCTCAGACAACACACAAAGATCAAACCAACAGATAAGAGAAAAAGTTTAAAAACTCAGAAATAAATAAACTATATGTATGGCATTATATAAAATTAATATATATATTATCTTTTAATACCATAATAATTCAAACTTCTGCTCTGGTATGAAGGGTCAAAAAATTTTATGTAGATTTTCCAGATCATGAAGGCACCACATCCTTAATCCCCACAATGTGGAAGTAATAACTATCAGCTTGTGACCCAAATTGAAAATTCAACTTCAAAAATTAAGGATTTCCAGAATATCTGAGACAATAGAAAACAGTTTGAATCTAAGCTGCCTTTGCTTCTATTAGAGTTTCAGATTTTTTTTTTCCCTCTTAGGTGATTCTGGGAAGGTTTGGGGTTAGAAATACTTGTTAAATTCCATTATTATTGAGAATTACTTCAAACCTTACAAGAATTGTAATGGTACAAACTATTCTGCTTAGAACAACTTGATAAAGATTTAGTATTTCCATTTTATATCAGTATTTTAGTTGTATTTATTACCTACTATTGTTACTGTTAAGCATTTATGTAACATTTTAATATTTATGAATTGCTTAAGCATTCTATGCAAGTTTATTCTCATGAGAGATTTTTGAAGTTATCTCGTATTGTTTAAAATGAAAGAAATTACTTTAGTAGGAAAGCAGGCACATGTGGACTTCACTTTGAAACTCACATCAATTTAATTGGAAGCCTTTACAATGAACCAAATGGGTGAGATCTATAGGAAAAGCACTTCTAGCTATACAGCAGCCTTTCTCTATGATGGGATGAAGATTATTCTCTTTTAGAATCCATTTTTTTTCTAGCAATAGAAGACTAAGAATAACTTCTAAATTACTCCTTCAAAATACTACTTTAATCTGATTTTTCTTGTGCAGTAAGATAATTGTATAGAGATATATTGGATTTGTCATATAATTTAACATATTTAACATGTATTAGACTACCTGTCATCTAAGGGTGGGGGTGAGAGGAAGGACAAAATTCCAAAAATTTGGAACAAAAAAAATTTTTGCAAAGATCAATGTAGAAAAATCACTCATGTGTTCTGTAAATAAAAAGCTTTAATTAAAAAAAAGACAAAATACTGCTTTATCATTTTTTATTTATCAGTTCTTGATATGGTACTTCCCATAGAAGGACTACTTACTAGCAAGATTGTTCTTCAGTCATTTTCAGTTATATCCAAGTCTTTGTGATCTCACTGGGGTTTTCTTGGCAAAGATAGTGGAGTGGTTTGCCATTTTTTCTCCAACTCATTTTACTGATGGAGGAAACTAAGTCAGACAGGGTTATATGAGTTGTCTAGAGTCACACAGCTAGTAATTTGTCATATTTGAACTCAGGAAAATGTCTTTCTGACTCCAGGCCTTCACTCTATGCACTGTGCCACCTAGTCACCAATTGCAAACCTTCTAGAGTAATAAAAATGTGAACTATTTATCATCATCCACCAGCTGGAAATACTTGCTGTATGATGGAACTTTGAATTTCTTGATTATCAGCAATAAAAGATCAGTCTTAAATATTGAGGAAAGTCTTTTATGTACTCTAACTCATAATTTTTAAGTACCCTCTAAAAAGTAAAAATATATTATGTCCTTTTAAGTTAGACTCCAAAAAATAACATTGCAAAGTATGCTGAGGTCTCCAAACTTGGAAAGTAATGATGTCCAGATTGAGTAGAAATGATCCTATCATATAAAAACATGAAATGCTGTGATTCTGTTAATGTTACAGAGAATTGGCAGAATGAATTAGAATGTACAAGAAAAAAAACTTTTCTTGATGATTTTAAATAATGAAGTTTATGATGGATTGAATTTGGGATTTATTAGTTCCAATCATTCGGGTCTTTGGATTTACTGAACATTAGATATCGAACTACTAGCCTCATTTGCTCCTGTATGTTCTTTTAATTTACCTGGTATAACCCTGTCTCCTATTCCAGGCTGCTTTAATGCTATGTTTTCAATTTACTCTGACTTATCACCAATCAGAGTTTTTATAAGACTCCAGTAATCTTCTTGTGTAGTCCAGGAATGTTTATATGAATTATAATCATTTTTCTTTGGTTTTCTTGATCAAATTTCCTTCTGGTATGTTTTTATTTCTTTTTTATTTTTGGAGGTAATTGAGTTAAGTGACTTGCCCAGGGTCACATAGTAGTGTCTGAGGCCAGAATTGAACTCAGTTTCTTCTGATTCCTGGGCTGGTGCTCTATCTACAAGGCCACCTAACTATACCTCTGGTGTGTATTTAACTTTTTATAAAAATGTTTATAGAGGCTTCTTTATGTCCTATCACTTGACTATCTTAACCCAAAATCCAATAAATATTTGTTGATTGATAACAGGACTAAATGCAGACCCCTGAACCTAGCATTTGACCTCCACAATTTAGATCCAATACAACTTCTCAACTTGATTTAATTCAACTCTTACTTTTAGTACTCTACATTCCACCCAAATTGGACCATCTTTTCTCAGATCATCCTTTTTTCTTTCATTGCCATACATTCATGGCAGCTATATATAACATTCTTCTTCTTCTTCTTTTCCATTTAATGGTGGAATGGTATTCTTTGTAGGTTCTCTCTCTCTATGTAAGTTATATGTGCTGGTCACATAAGTCATGTGTATCTACATAGATCTGTGTAGCTCTAGCTCATAGAAAAGCTTAATTAAAATATCTCTGTCTTTTGCCTACCTTTCTCCATGGGAAACTAATTCCTCTCAGGATGTGAAGCAGAAAAGGCATCAAAGGCTTTGGACACTCTGCTCTAATCAGTGAAAGGGGATGTTGGGCTTATTTTATATCTATCTACCTACCCAGACCTATACAACTAAATATCATTAGGCTAAAGGAAATAATGTTTAGGTTTTAAGCTGAGCTCCTGACTGCTATCCCTTAACAGGGAAGGAGAAGCCCAGGTTATATATCCAAGGCTTGACTATCCTTCCCACTAAATACCAGTTCCACAAAAAATGCATGTAGCAAACCGAAAATAAATCTATTTGCAAACAGCAAACAAAACTATTTGCCAATAAGAAATAGTAATCCGAAGAGGTACACAGATGAGATTATCCAGACAATATGAAGAAAGAATGATCTCTCCTATCTTTAACAAGTTATCCCACTCAGTTCAACTGAGAGAGAGAGAGAGACAGACAGACAGACAGACAGAGGCAGAGAAAGAAGGAGGGAGACAGAGACAGAGAGATAAAGAGACAGAGACAGCCAGCTAGACAGAAATTGAGACAATACTTGTAAACCTTTTAACACAGTGCCTGGCACATATTAGTGTTTAATGAATACTTATTCTTCTCCCTTTACCTTCCTCCCCCCCCCCCCATATGGATAAACTGATTCTCAGCTCTGTGTTGGCAAAGAATAAGAAATTGAAGGTATGCTCATCAATGGAGGAATGATTGAACAAGTTGCAGTATATGATTATAATGGAATACTATTGTGCTATAAGAAATGACAAGCAGGATGAATTCAGAAAGACTTCTATCAATTGATGCAAAGTGAATTGAGCAGAACCAGTAACAGCAACAGTATGTGATGATCAACTATGAATGAGTTAGTTTTTCTCAGCAATACAAAGATCCAAGACAATTCTGAAGAACATATGATGAAAATGCTATCTACTCCCAGAGAAAGAACTGATAGGAATCTGAATGAAGATTGAAGCATACTATTTCTTGTTTATTTCCTTCATGGTTTTTTAAATCTGTATTTTTTTTTACAGCATGACCAATATGGAAATATGCTTTGTATGACTGCACTTGTATTAAATACATTGCACTGTATCAAATTGTTTACCATCTCAGGTAGAGGAGAGAGGAGAGAAAAGGGGAGAGAAAAATAATTTAGAACTCAATTTTAAAAAAAAATATTTAAAATTTGTTTTTACATGCAATTGGAAACAAAATATTATTTAAAATAAAAACAACAAACAAACAAGAATAGACTGCTTCTAGATTCTGCTTCTATCAGTTTTGTAGGTTCCTCTTTATGTCTAGGACTTTTGTCTTGATTATTCCTCTGTTGACTAGGCTATATGTAAGATCCTGCTCTGAACTTAGCATCTGAGCCATACCACTGCTGCTAATGGTTTCAGAACTTCCTCCTTTTTCAGAATACCACCCAAGATTGCCCCTACTCAGGAGTGCCCCCACTCTGCACAGCAGTGCACTTTGATTTGAAACCCAGGAACTGAAATCCAACTGCTAGTTCATACTGTCACCATGACAGTGCCCCAATATGGTTACCCAATTCTCAGCTACTCCCCACGTGCTGGAACACCATGGGCATGCTGATGTCCTCAACTATCCCCAGTGTCTGCCAATCTTTCTGTCTGCTTCCTTACACCAAGCTATACTAGACAAATTATTCACTGGGATCTTTTATGAATTACCCCTTTGGGATTCAGTCTGGTATACCCTCTAGATCTATCTGGAGGAGTTTATGGATGGGACTTCTTATTACTGCTCCATCTTGGCCATATTTGTCTTCTGAGCCCCAGTTTGACACTGAAAAAGATATTCAGCATAAATTTGACCAACAGGTAAAGAATTGTTGTTGTGATAAGGATTAATTCAACTCAACATTTATTAAGGTCAACAAAGCACAAAGAGATCACCACTCAAATCATTCAAAATACAAAGATGAAAAATGACAGTGTTTTCTCAAGGAGCTCAGGATCAACTAGTCAAAGAAGAGTTCAATATACACAATCACACAATATACACAAATTCACAATACACAAAATTCACAATTTCAAGAGAATATTTATTCTACATATCCTACATATTTATTCTACATACATCTACACATAGATACCTATATTTTCTTTTTTTTAAATTACTGCTTCTAAGAGTGCTACTAAGCAATTATGACTTCTGAGATCTGTCAATTTAAAGCTAATGGGATTAGTAACCAGAGCTCCTTAGAAACAACACAACTAGAAGAGCAAGGAACTTACTAGACTCACCTTAATACATCCCAAACTGCTATTGTTCACCAAAAGGCTCTCTCCCTTTCCCAGCTAGAGGCAAGATCTATGAAAATATCCGAAAGGATTAGGAATTTCAAACTTTTTACACTAGCAACAAAGAGTTCTAAATATCTTATTTAAAATTTTACCTGATTCTAAGATTCTGTTAAAAGTTGAAGCATATTTAACTTTTCTTACCTTATTTTGCAATTCTAATTTTTTTCATTAAAACACATATTGATCTTTTATTTTTATATTACCTTCATTTTCAAATTCATGTCTTACTCTTAACAGAGAGGGGATTTTTTTTTATTTGTTTTTTGTTTGTTTGTTTGTTTTTGCTGAGGCAATTGGAGTTAAGTGACTTGCCCAGAGTCACACAGCTAGGAAGTGGTAAGTGTCTGAGGCCACATTTGAACTCAGGTCCTCCTGACTTAAGGCTGGTACACTTTGCCACCTAGCTGCCCCCGACAGGAGATATTTTTAAAGAGAGATAGAGACAGACAAGAGAAAGAGAAACAGACAGAGACAGGGAGACAGAGACAGAGACAGAGAGGGGAAAAAACAGAGACAGAGACAGAGAGAGACAGAGATAGATACTCATCTAGAGCTCACTGGAAGGGAAATTCTGTAATTGCTAGTGAAGCAAAGCAAGAGAGGGCCATGAAAGAGATACAATACAAGCTCATCTGTAATTAGCTTCTTCTCAGAGTCCTTTTTTTCCCTTCAAAGACCTCCTTGAAAAGAATATGGAATTTTTCCTGAATCTGGACGCCAGACTAGGATCATTCTTTCTGTAATGCAGATGAGAAACATTGAGTAACCAACCTCAACAAATAAGACAATTATACAAATGGTCTTTGGCCCCTGGTTAGGCCTTCAAGACTCAGCTTTTATCTCCTCTCGGAAGCCCTTTCTTATTCCCCCTGCCAAAACAGATCTTCCTCTTCTCAAATTTTCTTAAAACACTTTAAATCTCTCCTCTGCTCCAAATCACATGCTGCTATGTGTCATACTTATTTGGAAAGATCTTTCGCTTATTTTAGGGTACTAATGCTCCTTGAAAAATAAGAACTGTGTCTTTTTTTTTATTCTTTGAATCTCTAACCACTTCATAAGTTGACAAAGTCCACTTTTTTGCATGAAACCTTCTCAGGATAGGAAGAAAAATGATGATTTCCAATTATTCCTTTTTCCAACATGGAATTTCCACAAATCTTTTATCCTCCATAGAAAATTACATGCAATTACTTTGCTATATACATAATTTAAATGTTATACATGCCTGATACCATAAATATTTTTCCATATCATTGCTGTCTTAGCTACACTCATAAACATTATTTCCTTTAGAGGAGTGAGCTTCAGTCATTCTTAGAATGGCCTTTTGCCCCTATAGCAGGCTGAGAATATTATGAAAGTTACTAAGTTCTGATTGGTCTATGGTACTTAATAAATAATTCTGTTAAAAATATTGATGTTATTTGACCACAGAATTCAGTGATTTTATCATGACTAATGCCAAGTATTTGATTCAGATATAAATAAATATCAGTAATTCTGCATTTTTCAATTGCAAGTGTAGAGGAAGTCATAGTGACCTGCTCTGCACCTCTGAAGCAGGAGAAGAGGCAGAAAAGAGTCTTGTCCTTTCCCCAAAATCTCTAAGAAATCCTGTGAGCCACAAAAATGAAAACCAGGGGCTGTGCCTTGAAACATCCTCCAGTATCCTCCAGACCCAGTGTCTGGATTGAGAAAGGATTTTTGCAGTGGCAAAACTAGATAGGCACCAGATGGAGAGATCCACGGTGATGGGATCCTGGGGATGGAACCTAGAGACAGGGCACATTAGAAGGCACAGGCTCAAGAATTCCCATGGGGTAGAGCATCTCTGACAGGTGCTCAGCAGGACTTCAAACCTGCACACTTCAGTGTAACTGCTTGGATCCCACCAACCTATGAGTTGTAGCATTTAGACATCACCTCATGAAGTAATTTTTACTTCCAGGTTCGTCTTTAGTGTTTATTAATAAGGCATTTTAAAATACTTAAATTCTATCAATGACTTTCTGATTCTTTTTCTTTTTCTTAACCTCTTAATACCTATTATTTGTAGAACAGGCCATTTAGAAGGGGCACTAGGATTTGTAGTAGTTTAGTATCTAAAAGAAGTCTTCTCAGTACATGAAGAGATAGAACCTGTCTGGTGGTTAGGGTCATTCTACTCACAGGTTGTTTGTTCTTTGTTCTTTCTTTTTTTTTGAATTTTTTAAAATTAAAGCTTTTTATTTATAAAACATATGAGTAATTTTTCTACATTGACCTTTACAAAATTTTTTGTTCCAAATTTTTCCCCTCCTTCCCTCCACCCGATCCCCTAGATGGCAAGTAGTCTAATACATGTTAACTATGTTGTTCTTTGTTCTTGAAGAGGACCATGGCATCAGGAAGGTTATGCCATGACTGGCAAGTGAATTAAGTTTAAGTGAGGGATATGCAAAGTCACCAACCTTACTTTCTACTCCAAAGTCATCCATTAGGAAGACTGGAGATTGCCTTGCCCTTTTTCACTCTACCTTTCTCTCCCCCTCTTACTAAGTCTACTTGTTGTCATCCCTTTACCCCATTTCATTGCTTCCCTTTTTCCTATTTGCCTTATATATTTTATTTTATTTTATTTATTTTTTATACATGTACAATCATTTTATTTTTCAATTGAAGCTTTTTATTTCCAAAACATATGCAAGGATAATTTTTCAACATTGTAAACCTTGTGTTCCAATTTTCCCAACCTTTCACCCCATCCCCTCCCCTAGGTGGCAAGTAATCCAATATATGCTAAACATGGTAAAGTCGAAGCCCTACATGTTTTTAAAAGTATGCTTTAGCTTCCTATCTCCTCACCCCCACTGTATAAAATTTCAGGATCCATTCTAGCTCAGAAGTTGTGCAAACTTGAAGGTTAAGAAAGAATTGCCAAAACCAGGTATACAAAGGAACCTCAGAGGTCAAAATGTTAGTATTCTTGGTATTGTCCTAATCCAACCTAGCTCCAAGGACTAGGTAACAGTATGTGTAGGGAAGAGAAAGAGTTCAAAGTATTTGTTTGATTTTTTTTTTTTTTTTTTTTGATCTGTACCTGTGATTTTCCTAACTGAAGGAATTCCCACTGATGGGAATTCTTCTACCAATGCAAATCAGCAATTCATCTGCAACTGAGAGTTTTAGATAGTAACCTCAGACACAGAGAAGTCTCACTGTTAGTGTGTCAGAAACAGAATTTGAATGCAGATTGTCTCTCTGCTACATCTTATTTATTGCTCTCTCAAGTAAGTAAAACGATGCTATTTTGGGACCAAGGCTTCCCCTAAATTCCTCTTCTGCTGCTTTTTAATGTCATGAAAGTAATGTTGTTTTCTCAAGAGCTATGCTAAAGTGAGACAACTTCTAGTAGGCCCTCTCAGTCTCAGCCTGAGCCTGGCAGTGATCTCTTGGTTTGTTGTCTGAAGACCTGGATAAGTGAGAAGAGCTCTTAGTAGCTTGACTGTTGATGCTGATTTGAATTTGAGGAAAGGCACCTTAAAGATCAATTTATTCCTATCCCACTCCTCCCCCCCCCCATTTTACAAATAAGGAAACTGAGCCTTGGAAAAGTTTAGAGTCCTGCTCAAAGTCACACAGATAGAGAGTGGGAGAATTAGGATTTAAGTCAGGTCTCACAAATCTTCATCTAGCATTCTTTTCACTGAGCCACACTGCAGTTCACAACCTGTGTCAAAAAATCAAACCCCTTATATAATGAAATACTGACACTATGAACAATACTTTAATAGAAGGGTATTTTGTTTTCAATTAAATTTCAATAAAAACATGAGAAAAAATGATTTTCTAAAGAAAGCTTTGCATATCTTAAGAGGACATCAAATGATATACACAATAATGCCATCACCCATCTATTACCTTCTGTCCAAGCTGTTTTTTCTTCCACCCACAGCCAACAGCTGAGATTCCTGAGTTACCAGCTTGGAATGTGTTGTGCCTCAGTCAACTATGTGAGCCTGCCCTATCATAAGTACTAAAGATCAGTGTCATCATTTTTTATTTAGGTCCACTGTATCCTGGAAATGCAGATAAATTATATTTCTCCACTCCTTTTTCAATCTCTTTTCTTTTTCATTCTTTTCCCCCTTTTATCTTTTCATCTACTGAATCTTCTTTTTAAACATTTTCCTTCCTTCCATGTCTTTCTTCCTCTTTTTCTTTCCTTCCCCAAACTGTACCATAATTTGTCAATCAGCAAGCATTTATTAAGCACTTACTATGTGCAAGGACAGAACTAAGTGCTGGAGACACAAAGAAAGACAAAAACAGTTCTTACCCTCAAGGGAGAAATGTTCTATTGGGTAAAACAACATTTAAATAAGTAGATATTTTGAGGGAATAGAAGCTTATCTGAGGAGGGAGTGGGTTCTTTTCTAATTTCAAAAGAATAATCCTACAAGAAGATAGGACAAAAGCCAAAAGGAATAACAGTTAGTTTTCTCAAAGAAACTTAACACTTGGAAGCACCTGACAAGCCAAGCTAAAAATTAGTGCTAATTACCACTTTTTGCAAGGAAAGAGAAACTGACTATGGTGAGCATCTTGCCAAATATAAACCTTGGGCTACTATGATTAAAATAATTTACTGTGTTCCTTCTATACTCCTTCCCCAAACAGGGAAATCTAAATTTCCTTATTTGCATTTGAGGCAAATAAAACTTACAAAATACTATTTACCAAAAAGTATCATCAAAACTTCAGTGAATTATATATTGTAATGTTAACTACTTGTAATGGTGCAAGTTAAACAAGGATTCTTTGCCACTCTCCCATGTAGAGCAGATTTAATATGGTGTATTTGGTCAGGTAATTTGTAAGCTGACTGACTTGTATTTAGATAGATAGATAAGCAGATAGATAGATGGATAGGTACATAGATACATAGACAACTACAATAGATATGATAGATGCAGATATCTAGATATAGAGATAGATATCAATTATAGATATATATAATCTTGTCACTGAAGCCCTATAGAAATCAGGGATGATATAAACTCCTTGTGAGTAAAGATTATTTTGTTCTTTGCATTTGTATCTCCAGACTAGCAGACAGCCTGACATATAGTAGGTGTTTAATAAATGCTTATTGATTGACTATTAGCTTATTTCTAATTAATAAACTTGCAATCTCTTTCTCATTAACTAGTTCTAGTCTTCACTACAATTTATTAGATACTATTTATGTAGTGGTAATAGTAGACTTTATCAAGATTTTTTTAAGTTAAAATTCTGAAAGAACAAAATCTTGAGATATAAAAGAGAAGTTCTTTTGAATGCACAAATTTAAAAAGAGTCTAAGGTTTGGGGTTTAAGGCCAGGGAGACCAGTGCACAGACTGTTTCAGTATCTTTGTCAATATCAGATACTCATCTTCATAAAACCTAATGGAAGTCTGGGAAGTGTAATTGAACTGAGAATCGTAAGTAAAGAGGGAACCCCTCACTATGGAAAGGCAGGTCTGAGTCAGGAAAGAAAGATAGTTAAACAGCAGAAGTTAAACATTCTCCAACTTCTTCCTAGAAGGAATACATTCCAGAAGCTGAGGATTTGAGGGACTTAGAGTCAATGTTAGGCTAAAGATCATTAAATTTGCTGAGAAGAGGACAAAGGCAAAGGCTAGAGATAATGAAGATTGTAGCTGCCCATTAAAAATTAAGATGAGGAACTCCAAGATTGCAAAGAGCCTGGAAGCAGACTACTGCTTTGAGTTGTCCAAAAGCAGCTGCAGAGTGATCTGCCCTATAAAGCCAAGCAGTAGCTGAGTCTGGTAAGAGCGGGCTTCAAGACTAAGGGGCTTGATGAAGGTAGCCTAGAAGTCTATTGACTAAGTCTATTGCTCCATCCAGCCTTACCTACAAGGAGCCAGCCTAGTTATCCATCACCAAAGTATACCCCACAGCAAACTTCAAGAACACCCTCTTTAAGTTGCCTTGACCACAAGTGTTTTTTCCACATGTGCTCTACTGTCCTGATTATCCTTTATATCCATTCTTCCCACCAAAAAGTCTATATGTATTTGTGGGAGAACATACACATGGTTTGGGTGTAAATGCTTCATAATGTTTTTATAAAGTTTTTTGTAAATGTTTTTGCTATACCATTTAAGTAAATGTCTGTCTGAGAAGTCCCCATCAGTAGGGATCCTTGACCTATAGTTTGAGGAGAGCCACCCATAGGATAACTTTTAAAACCTTGAAAGTAGTAGCAGCCTCCCTCTGGAGACTCAATGCCAGTGAGGCTTGAAGGAGTGAGCCCAGAGGGGGTGCTACATAATAAATTGAAGAAAACTCCTTTCTCATCAATAATTACTCTTGCTAATATGCAATAACATAATTAATAATATAATTAATTAAAATGATATTAAAATTTCTTGACATTAAAAAATAAAACAATAATCAAGCATGTATAATATACACATATATGTATTACTATCTTCAATATTTTGGCTATGATAAATTTCACAACCAGAATAAATTCATATCCTCAATATAATAAAAACTCCTCTTTACTTCTCTAAAATAAACCTTCACTCCAGATTTTGATTAACATCTCTTAAAAATCTTCAAACTTCTCCTCTATATGATTTAAATCTAGTCTTTTAAGAAATAGAATAGATTAGTCTTTTTGTTGCTGTTGTTGCTTGTTTGATCTCTAGTAATCATCAAAAAAAAAAAAGTCTAGAATAGACTATATTTGCCAGCTCCTCACAAGTACTTCCTAGAATATTCTTTATAAGGTTTCTATAACATGTAAAATCACTTAAACAGTTTCGATAGAGAAGTTTTAAATCACTTTATCTATCTCTTTTTCACTAATTCCTCATGGATCCTCGTAGATTACAAGATAAAATACGTATGCTCCCTAACTTCATACACTGAAACACTTAAAAATAAGTTGTTTCTCAAATGTCATGCCACACTACCTATACAAAATGCTCTTCTCAACATCCTATTTGGATCTTTTAAAACTATAATAATAATATCTAGGGCTCTCTGTACAAGGTATTTAAAACAGGGTAGCACTTAACTAAATATTACATCTTATTTTGAATGACCAAACTCTACTCTAAGCATAGTTTAGATGCCAAACGGCATGTACAATTTCTTTTCACAAATAAAACATCTTTCAAAATACAACTTTCCTAATAATGATACTACTAATAATAGAAGCTATCATTTACATACCTCCTCCATATAAGCTTTATAACAACATTGTAAAGTTCTTAGAATCATAATTTAGAGAAAAAAAACAAAAAACAGTGGCCATCTAGTCCACTTCTCATCTTACAGATCAATCAACAAGTATTTATTGAGACCTAACAATCTGTAGATATTATGTTCCTCTAGAAATTAAAAATACCAAGAAGGAATTAATTCCTATTTTTAAGCAGTTTAAAGAGGGAGTGGAGGAGAGATGGATAAGTACACATATATATATGTATATATTTACATAAGTATACATGTGTATGAAGGGTTTTCTAAAAACCTTAGTCTAATTTTAAATTATTAAATTACTAATATATGTACATATACATGGAGAGAGATAAAGAGGGAGAGAGGAAGGGAGAGAGAAAAGCAGAGAGAGAGAAGAGACAGAATTTTTTTAAATAGATACAAAATAGTTGGGGAGAATACCTGTAGTTGGGGACATTATAAAGGCTGCACGTAGATTACTTCTACTATTACTAACAATACTATTACTAGAACTGTATCTTGAAGGAAATATGGAGATCTGTAAGGCAGAGGGAGGAAGGAGTACATTCTAGGAATAGTGGATAGCCAGTGCAAAGTTAAGGAAATGAAAGATTGAGTGAAGTGTAAGGAACTAGAGGATGACTTAGCTAGACCAAGGTGTGTAAAATGAGGTGGGAAATACTGGGGGGGAAGCCAGGTGGGAAAGGGTGTTAACAACTAAATAGAGACATTTATATTTTATACTAGAAGCAATAGGAGGATGCTGGGGTAACCAAGTATGTGAGTGACACAATCAGATTTATATTTAAGAAAAATAATTTTGCAACTGTCAGGCATATGGATTGTTGTAGTGAGGGACCTGAGGTAAGGAGATCAATTAGGAGACCATTATAAATCATCTAGGCCAGAGGTGTGGAAGACCTGATCTAGTCTGTGTGTCTAGAGAAATAGGCTGGACTAAGAGAGATGTTATCAGTGTCAAAGAAGAAAAAAGGAGACTTAGGAAGGTAAATGGTTTCTCCTAGGCCACATAGGTCATCTGTAGGATTTAACTATAGGTCCTCTGACTTCAAGCCATTATTCTTATCATTTCACCACAACTCTTTCTATTCTTCTTTTATCTATCATTTAAAGGGTATACAGGTGTTATTACCATTTCTCACATGAGGAAACTGAAGCCAAAAGAGGCAAGCTGATTTAACCATGGTCACATATAGTTAGTTGGTGGTACAGTCTTGATGAATATTTCCATTTTTTTTTCCAACTAAATGTCACATAATGAACTGGATTTAAAAAACTGTTCTAAACCTAAGAATCATCTTATGAGACAACCACTTTCATCTCTATAATGTAATTTTGCCAAGTGGGAAAATCCTGAAATTAAATATCTGCTAATAAGGGGGGAAATGCCATTTTCCAAAGATACAGAAAACACTACCAAATATTTCAATGTTCAGGAAGAGCTGCTGGGTTTTAATTAGCCCTAATGAGCTCATCACAAGCTATAGCATTCTTTACCTCACTAGATTGGCATTCAAAAAACCTACAAAGTTATTTCCTACCTTTGAAAACATCAAAGGAATCACTGCCAGTATGTATGTCAGTAGGTATGTATTAGTACCAATGAGAATGATATTAAAAGCAAAATTGGTTCTAGAGGAAGGGCTCCAATCCTAGGGTTCATGAACATTAACATTTTTAAAAATTATTGTTTTTAGAATTATTTTAATTTGTTTTCTTATGTATTTTAAAAATTTAGATATTTTACTTCTTATATTTAAAAACATTGAGAATGGGTTTCACCAGGCTGCTAATAAGGTCTGTGATACAAATAGGTTAAGCACCTCTGCCAGGGAGACTCTTTTTTTCTTTTCCTTTTTTTTTTTTTTTTTTTAAACACAAAGTTCATTCATTTAGGTGACTAAAACAAAGTAAATATCCCTACAGGTTTGCTTGTGTTTAACCCAACCTTTACATCTATTGTATTAGCAATCAGGTTCTCCAGGCTTTTCTAGGTTAAAGATAAACCCAAAGAGACTTTTTACAGCTGTCATGACTAAGCAATTGATAATAGGGCTAACCTGCAATCAGAAATCTTTTGTTGTTTGCGATTATTCTTGTTGAGTAAAATTTGGCAGATATATTTAGAAGAAAATAAGACCCAAAAATGATTGGGAAAGAAAGAAATTATTAACAAGAGAACAAGAAATTAAATAAAATGTTTTTATTAAAAATGTAGAAATCAAAACCAGGACAGGGAAGATTTTTGTAGCTTTATACTGTATTAAACAGAAATTCAACTTTTTTTTTTAACCTGTTCGAGTTTGTGGACAGTAGGATGATCACAATGGGGTAGATGGAGAGTTTTGATCAATAGGAATAAATCAAATTCATTATTACTTCATTTATTTGAGAACAAAATTGAGTACTGAGCCATCTCCTCAGTGGAGAATAGCAAATAGCCTGAAAGTTTGCCTATATTCATGCTATTTCTCTTTGAGCTAAATTTTATTAAGCATGTTTATATGATAATGATAACTATGTTTTTTAATGTAAAGTATAATGATTCAAAGAGCCATTACAGATACTACAATAATTTTCTGTAGTCCTAACCATGCTATCATCCTGCCTCTTGAACTCAATAAACCTCAGTGGCTCCCCATTTCCTCCAGTATCAAATATAAATTCCACTACTCTCTACTCTTACCTGGCTCTTTTCTATCTTTCCAGGTTTATAACATGTTAGTTCCTTCTCCCTTACGTTTCAAGTCTTCTGACTCCCCCCACATACTCCTTGCTGTTCCTCAAATAGGACATCTCTTGGCTCTGGACATTTTCTCCAGCTGTCCTCATGCTTTGATTGCTCTCCTTCCTCCTCATCATATCCTAGTTTTCCACTCAGACCATTTCTTCAAGTCCTAGTTAAAATTCCACCTTCTATGGGAAGCTTTACCCAAATCCCTCTTAATTCTAAGGCTTTTTCTCTGTTGATTACTTGCAATTTATCCTGTATATATCTTGTTTGTACATAGTCCCTTGCAAATTGTTTCCCCATCAGACTGTAAGCTCCTTGAAAGCAAGATCAGTTTTTATCTTTCTTTGTATTACTCAGTATTACTTTGTATTACTCAGTACCTGACATATAGTAAGCACTTAATATCTATTGAATAACTGACTGATTCCCATGCACTCTACAATTCAGTCAGTATGCTTACTTCTTCACCAATGATATTTTATCTCCAGTCTTTATTCCTCCACACCTGAAATACTTCTCTTTTCACCTCCACCTCTTAAGAGTCATTAAAGACTCAACTCAAGGATCATCTTCTACAGAAAGCTGTTCCTCATTTCCCTAGCTAATGGCTGCTAATAGCTTCCTAGCCAAGATTTGTCTGCTTTGTAGTAATCTTAGAAATATTTACTTAGTGTGTAATTCTAGGCAAGTCATTTAACCATTGCAGTCAGTATACTTCATGGAATCACAAAAAGTGGGATGTGACTGAATAACTGAACAACTTAGTCTTGAAAGGTCAGGGGAGCCAGTTACTAGAAATCCAACAGTCAGAATGCTTGCCTTGTTTTGCAGTCAATCCAGCATCTCTCCTCTGAGGAGCAGAGTGATTTGTGGACGTTAAAGACTAGGGTCCAGCAGTGGTGAATTTGATAGGACTGAGTGAAAGCAGGTACTTATCACCTCATTCCTAGATTATTATTACCTGCTGCTTGGTCTCCCTGCCCTAAGTCTTTACCCACTCCAATCCATTCTCTACTCAGTTGTCAAAATTATTTTCCTAAAACACACATCTGACTCTCATTCCCCTATTCAATAAGTTCCTGTACCTCCATGTTACCCCCAGAATAAAAAAAAATATAAAATCTTTTGCTTTTATAACCTGTCCCCTTCCTGCCTACCCAGTCCTTACACGTTATTCACTTCCACATATTCTGAATACAGAAATACTGGTCTTCTTTCCTGGTCTCTCAACAAGACACTGTTATCTTCCCCATTTCAATATTTTCAGTGGCTGCCCTCTTTATCTCTGTCGTACAGTCTTCCTGGCTTCCTTCAAATCTCATCTAAAGTTCCACCTTCTGCAAGAAGTCTTTACCAGGCCTCCTTAATTTTTATGACTTTCCTAATAAATCACCCCCAACTTATCCCGTATATATCCCATATGTATACATAGACATACATATCCTGTGTGTGTGTGCATCTTATTTGTACATAATTGCATGTTGTTTTCTCCATAAGAGTTCCTTGAGGTCAGGGATTATTTATACTCCTGAAATATTGGGGAGATGCATTTGTACTCTCATTCCTGTTATATCTTTGAAACGTATCCTTTTGTAAAAGTTCATTGATATCAAGAGGTTAAATGGAACTGTGGAACTACTCACTAGTGAAGGGAACATAGCCAGTAGGTCTTGGGTTGGTAGCATTGGAGAAGAGACACATCCAAAACTTCTTAGGGGACTAGTAGAATCCTGAGAGGGAAATAAGTCAGTGGGGCTCTGGAAAAGTGAGCCAAAGCATACTGGTTACATAGTGGTACTTATGCTGGTCTTGGGAAAGCTAAGGTCTTTATTTTATAAAGTAGATTTATTCCTGAGAGAACAGCAATATGTTCTATCCCAGTTCTGTGACTTTATTTTAAACTTAAAATTTAGGTTTGTATTATATCTAGACTCTCCCCAAGAAGAAAAGAAAGAAGTTACAAAGTGTACTATACAGATCAGGTATAGAATAGTTATTTATTCCTTTCACATATGAAAGGAATGCTTTATAACATGAAATATGAATGTGCATTGGTAAAGGCTTATGTCTTATAAGTCCAATTATCCTCTCCTAGGAGGTTGATGCTTAAATTAGTATTTCACCTCAGTATCACACTGTCCAAACAATTCTCTTAAAGTTCATGTCTTCTTGACAGCAGGCAAAAAGTTGTATTCTTCATCCCATCAGTCATTTTCTTGTACAGAAAGAGCCACAGTAGCTACAATAGTGGGACATCTCCTATAGGGTGGTGGGCACTAACTGAAGGGCTTAGGAACTGCCAACTCCTTCAATTCAATGTGTCACTTTCAAGGCTAAAAAAGTATCCATCTTAAGATCTGGTCACCTATGCTCAGGCAAAGAAACACAAAGCAAAAGGCATCTAAGACCTGGAGGTCCCCAATCAGGTTCACCTAAATAGCATCTGCTCAGCATCTATGTCAACAGGTTAATAAGCATTTATTAAGTAGCTACTATGTGCTAAGAACTAGGGATACAAAGAAAGGCAAAAGAAATCCCTACTCTTCCTAGAATGTCACTCTGTAGCGGAGTGGATATTTCTGCTGTGGTGAGGGACCCCCTCCTTCCTTCATAGGAAGACCCAGAAAAAAAAGGGATTTCTAAGCCCCATATCCAGAAAGGTAGAAGAGAAAGCAGAAGCCAAATCTCCTTTTAAATTAATTCAGAGATGGGATGGGGGAGAGGAACCCATGTTCAGTTTGCTGCCTCATTCCCAAGTGCCAAAGCCATCAGTACTGAGCCAGAACAAGGAGACCCTGCACAAATAAGCCAGGGTCCCTTAGAAAAAATGTGTAGGATAGAAAGTGAAATAACCCCATTATGTATAAATATGTTTTTATAACAAAGTATATTAATGTATTTAAAAAAAAATACTTTAACAAGCCAAATAAAAAGAACCTTGGAAGATCCTTAGAGCCTCAGGTGAAATATAAGGAAAGATTGTAGAGATTTTATTCCATTTCCACATGTACCAAAATCCATGACGTATCTCAAGCCAAAGGATCTCTTAGGTAATAGCTATTACTGTAGCACTGTAGAATATTGTTACCTGCACCAGTTTCAGGCTGGTTCTATGCAACTCAAAGTGAAATACAGGATTGGGTAAATATTGGGTAAACAGGTAGCATTGTATAAAGAAAAGGGCATTGGACTCAGGCCCAGGGCACAGTTCTGATTGCTGCCATTGTGTCATAGCCTTTCTACATTGGGCAAGTACAAGAGGGTGTGTTCAATTATGACTGCTCCATTTCTTTCCATAGTGTTTGCTTTGCAGAGTCCATGTTCTTCTTATGCTATGTAGAGAATGTTTCCTTAGAATTCCTTAGAATTTTGTTACTGCAAGGGTCATCTCTCCTCTGGATGGGAGGGAAGGAAAGAAGGAAGGAAAGATGGAAGGAAGGACAAGAGGAAGGAAGGAAGGAAGGAAGGAAAGAAGGAAGGAAGGAAGGAAGAAGGGGACAGGCGGGGGGGGGGCAAAAGAAAAGGGAAAGGAAGGGAAGGAGAGAAGGAAAAGGAGGAAAGGAAGGAAACAAGCATTTATTAAGTACCTACTATATTCCAGGATTCCACTATGCTAAGTGATTTACAAATAGTATTTCAGGTGATCTTCACAACAATCCAGGGAGGTAAGTGCTGTTATTATCATCATCTTACAGATGAAGTAACAAAGACAGAGGTTAAGTGCTTGAAACCAGATTTGAACTCAGATCTTCCTGTTTCTAGGTCTAGCATTCTATTTACTCTACTACCTAGCTGCCCCAAATTTTCATTCTGGGGAATTCACATAAATTGATATTGCTTCTACACACATATACCTATACATACATGTGTGTTTATGTCATATATGTGCATATATATACAATATGTTATTATACACACTTACATTTCTATATTGAAGCCTTTTTCTGTATGTTAAGATGATTATATATTGGAAGTTCATTCCCTATTTCCTAATAGAAGCTAAATGAGTATTTGTAGAACATTCAAATCTCAAGAAAAAAAAAAAAAACTATATGTATCTCCATTTTGGAGGATCTTGGGTCATCACTTAAGAGAGCAACCCAAGGCTGTCCTGGAAATGAAGAGGAGATTCAGAGACAAAATTCTTTGAGAAGATTCATGTCCATATTAATTGATAACAATCATCTACTAAGCCATATCATTTTTTTTCCGCTTTGTTTTAGATTTTAAATTTTCACTTCTCTCCCACCCCTTTCTTTTTTAACCACTGTCATTTTAACTGTTTCTATCTTTTATTTTCACTCCTAAAAATAGTTGAGGTCTTCCTTTGACTCTTCAACTAAAACTTCAATGCCCAAATGCCCCATAGCATTGAGAACATCAAGATAAAATCCTCCCCATCTTCCTTTTTAGCCTATCTCAGGTGGTTGGGGAGACATTCCATTCCCATGCTATCATTTCCCTCAATCATTTATTGCATGCAGAGATCCCAAAGGGTAGATCCAGCATAAGAGATAACAGGTAACTCCCTGACTATGCTGGAACTCCTCCAAAGGAGGAAGCCTCCCTAACCCAATTCAAAGATGGGTCATATATAAAGTGAAAGCAAAGAAACAAACATTTATTAAATACCTACTATTTGGGGCTTTGTTAAGTGAATGCAAATATTCTTTCATTTGATCCTTACAGAAATCCTGAGAAGCAGGGGGCTATTATTATCATCCTTTTTACCATTGGGGAAATTGAGGTAGACAGAGTTTAAGTGATTTTCCTACAGTCACACAGCTATTAAATGTCTGGGGCTAGATTTGAACTTTAATGTTCCCGACTACAGGCCCAGAACTCTATCCACTGTAACATCTAGCTGCCAAGGCTATCTTTGGAAACTGCTATACTATTACTTCTATCTGGAGGCTAACTTGGAGGACTGAAGATCTCACTTCCATTTCCAGCCCCTCAGGTCTTGATCAGCTGTTCAGACTATCCATGAATGAATTTCTTTTGGAATGTAAGTCTACAGTAAGGATTTTCTCCTTTTCTCTTTCCTAGTTCATATGCTGAGCTATCACATAATCATTTACTTGGAGAAACCTTTGTTGCCAAATGCACTAAAAAAAGTGGAATCCACAGAGATTCCAGATGCAAATTGCTACAATAATTACTCCTCATTCAGTATGTATTTCTCAGAGCTATAAAATGGAGATAAAACTCAAAACATCTATGTCTCTTTCCTTATAGGAAAGTACCTTTAAGAATTAACAAACTGATTTGTATATTTTTTTTTTTCTGGCAAAAGATACTAGAATAATGTAGCTATTGGGTATCAAGAGTAATGTTTGAAAAATTTTAAATACATAAATGATTAATTTAAAGCGTATTTCATCTTTCAACAAAATACATGAAATGAGAGTTAAATTTTTTCATTATCTAGTTATTATGACTTAAATAGAATCAATGCTTTAAGAAAAAAAATTCCGCTTTTTTTTTTTAAGTCCAACATGTCTGGAAACTTTTAATTCATATTTTTCAAATAACCCAACTAAATATTTTATTTATTTTATTAGATACTGGATCTCTTTACTAGGTTTTACAACTAAGACCACATTTCTCTGCTTCTTCATCCATGCTAATAAACATAGCCAGTTACTGTAAAGCAAACAAGGTTTTTGCACCTGGCACTAAAATGGAGGGAGGGGGAGAACAGGAGGAAAGGTACATTTACTGTTGCCAGAAGTATATCTCCTGTTTTACCTTGAAGCAGCATATGGAACTATCCCAGTCACCAGAAAGGACCAATAATCACTGTTATGATCTACCTCTACCCTCCCAACCACAAAAAGGGATGAGGATGTGTTCTGACGGGTGCTCCTGACCCCAGAATACCTAGTGCAAAAAATCTCTGTGCAATCTCCCTCTTCAAAACCCTTAATTTTCTCTTATTAGAGCTACCTTGATATACCTCTGCATAATGCTAATTAAAATGAACATCTGGAAAAAGGGAACAAGATCTAAGATTTTACGAGATCCTGCCAGATTTAACCCTGTATTCATCTTTTTAAGAATCTTCTCCAGAAGGTAATGGAAATGCAATGGAAAGAGACGTGGCCCTGGATCAGCGTTCAAATCTAGCTTCAGTATTTTCTTGACTTTGGGCTTTCTGCCTGTTTTCTCAGCTATAAAATGAAGATAATTATAGTATCTGATTCTCAGATAGGAGTTGTGAAAATAAAATATGTGCTAAGCATTTTGCAAACCTTAAAGAATGCTCTTATTTTCCCAACCTTTCCTCCTTCCTCCCCCTGCAAAATATCACTTTGTAATTCAATTGCCCAATTTTCTAGCTACTAGTTTTTTCAAGGTACCTAACTAGTACCCTAATAAGTAATAACTTCTACTATAAAAGCCAAAAATGTTGTGTAGCAGATTTTATAGTGTCATTTCAGTCACATCTAAGTCTCCACAAACTCATTTGAGGTTCTCTTGGCAAAGATGGTGAAGTGCCATTTCCTCTCCCGCTCATTTTAAAATAAGGAAACTGAGGCAAACAGGGTTAAGTGATTTGTCCAGGGGCACACAGATTTAAATTCAGGCCCTGCTGAGTCTAAGATCAGCCATTTTCCTAGCTTCCTTGTAGCACATAATTAGTGGCTGGGAATAACATACTGACAATCTCTAATAATGTGAAAATTTAGAAAGGAAAACAGAGAACCACTGTGTGACCAAAAAATAAATTCTTATTTCTACTTTTATAGGCAAAACCAAAAAGGAAGTCAGCTTCCTTCATACAGCAAACACTTAATGCTTCCTAAGTAGATGCTGTTTTTAATGAAAAATGTCTAGATTTTTTTTTTTTCATCAAAATAAGTCATGTTAATTCAGGGGTTAATCAGATTCTTATTTGAGTAACTAGTTCTACTGATTGGAACTCCTGAGTTCTTTCATTCTAAACCGCTGCAGGATACATTTGCCATCATCATCCAGGGGCTATTATCCATGGCAGCTTCATCTGCAGAGTATTCAATTTGCAAAATACTGTACATAAAGTGCTTGGAGAGTCTTCTGGATAAACCCCTTTGAAATGCAATACTTATTTTGTAGCTTTAGAAATAACACTCAAGTTAAAACTGCTTGAGAAATTTTAAAGTCTTCCATTTCAAGAGACAAACAGTATTAAATGGGTTCTTTAAAGCAACTTGGCTTAAAGTTGAGTGGAATTTTGTTATCTAAACCAGAGAACTATTTTTAAAAAGGATATAATAATAATTTAGAAGAGTAGTTATTGGGAGGCCATGGGAAGAGCTGGAAGAAACCTTAGAGATGATAAAGGAAAAATGAGGTTGGAAGTGGGGAAAGCATTGGACCTAGAATGGGGTTTTGTGTTGCTTTTTTTTTTCCAGTTGTGCTCAATTCTTCATGACCCCTATTATTCTCAGCAATGATATTGGAGTAGTTTGCCATTTTTTTTTCTCCAGTTTATTTTATACACGAGGAAACTGAGATAAACAGGTTAAGTGACTTGCCCAGGATCATTCAACTAGTGTCTGAGGCCCCAATTGAACAGAGGAAGATGGTCTTCCAACTACCATATACTACCATCACTCTGTGCAGTGGGACATTTAGCTGATCCACATCTGAATTTAATCTGGCTCAGAGACTAAGTAGCTGTGTGATCTACTTAACTGCTTGTCTCAGTTACCACAATCTGTAAAATGGGGGTGATAATTATACTTATTTCCCACGACTGTTGTAAGAATAAAATTAAATATTTGTTAAGCACTTGGCAAATATTGAAGTACTATATAAATGCCAACAATTTAAAAGTTCAACCCCCTTTTTTAAAAAAACCACAGATGGGGAAACATAATTCTTGCCCAAATCACAAATAAGTTGCAAAATCTTGATTCAATACAAATCTAGTTCATTTTTTTCTCTAATGCCTTTTGACATTCAAACTCAGTTTATATTTAACAAAAAAAGTTTACTTTGATATGCTGAGTATTTTCTCCATGACTGACACATTTAAATGCACTTCTCATTCTTGCAAATTACCTAAAAGGTTAATATTTCAAAAAACATTATTTAAAACACAAAATCAAAACCCTGTAGCCTTTCACTTTTACCCCATGTTCATTAAATCCCCACCACTTCATCTCGTTTTATTCCATATTTTTTCTGCCATTTTATTAACAAGTAAACTATATTATCTTGGTTCCCAAACCTCATTTATTCCCCTCTCCACCCATTATCTTCTGGTCAAAAAAACCATAGGCCCAGGCCTAGAAAGGGCCTTTAGTCATGTAGTCCAATGCCTTCATTTTAAAGATGAGGAAACTTCCAGAAAAAATTATGACTTGTCCAAAGCCATATAAACCAGGATTTAAACTCAAGTTCTAAGGTCCCAAATTCATCTTTTCTTTCCACTGTACCACACACTGCCTTCCAATCTATATATAGTTCTTGCTCACAGAGGCTGTTTTGAGAATTCTCAATTTTGCTCTTTTCATTTTTTTTTTTAATAAGTTGCTCAAGGGGAACACAAATGCTGAAGATGCAGACCTTGTACTTTGGTCTACTCTGACATTACCCATAAACTGCATAGCCTTTCTCTGTCTTCATAACATTGAAAAAAATCCTCCCTTTTCTCCTAACAATGATTCCTAAAGTCATGCAAGGTATCTATACCACAAAGTCTTCTTAATGAAAAGGTTCTATGTAAGCCAAAGTTAACCAAAATTGGTTTATATGACTTCAAGGTAATAGTTGATCTGGCAGTTCACTTACCCAGACCTCTCTAAATTCAGAACTAAGGAAAATTCAAAAAAACCTAATTCCCTAATCTAGCTCTATAATGAAAAGGAACAATAGCATTAAAAAAAAAATCCCAAGGAATCAATTTGCCTGATTTATCATATCTTGATTCACTATTGAAGTCAGCCTAAAAGAAAAATTGAGAACTCTTAGTAATGTATTAAACTAGAATCCTGGGGGTGGGATGGGGGAACATTACTAGTAAAAGAGGCCACATTTCTTAAAAGCAAGCACATCAAAATGTCTTTCAAGTTCAACCTTAAAAATGCTATCATACTAGCATTTTTATTTAGTGGCAATTCCGTTTAAGTGATATATCAGCATTCTTTAGTGCTTATTCTTGAGAATTCTTCAGCTGATAGAAAATTTAAAAGAGATGAAGAAAATAATGACCTGGTCTTTCAGAAGATTTCAAAACATGAATTAAGTAAAAAACCTGGAAGGCTAGTTACTGATACATGGATTTTTACCAAACTCCTTTTATCATATTTCCTTTTTTTTTTTTTTTAAATAATACTTAACACCACAGTGCAACTCCAAATATTTGGTAAACAAAAACCTGAATATAGATTTTTAGAAATATCTGACTATTAAATAAAGCTAGGTATTTAAGATAAATAGCCAGCACCTTTTGATACCAGAGAAAAAATAAAATTTATTGTTGCTTTAAAAATATCAATTAAAATTATTATTATTGAAAACTAGTAATTCATGGGATTCAAGGGTTTTGTCAACAAAAAGTTTTGTCAAGATTAATACATTTGCTTTTTTTTTTTCTTAGAATATATTCTACATCTGGATAAAAAAAGCTTTTAAATAAACATATACATATACAATACTGGAACCCTTCATCTTTCTACTTAAAACAAGTTATAGAATTGTCAGTTGGTTCCATTTTGGAAAACAGGTCCATTTTATCACAACTTTTATTATTTTCATTGGCTTAGTTGCAGCCTCGCCTCTTACAAGCTAGCAAAGTTACCAGCTTTAGAAACGGACAACAGTCCTCGGGTGAGGGCGCAGCAGAGAAATATGGGAAGGGGATGGAGGAGCAACTGCACACCCCAAGGAAAAGAAAATTAATTAAAAAGTAGTACCGGTTAAGGATAGACCTGTGCTCTGTTTTGTGCGTTTTGTCACAAGAGAATTAGCTGCAGTTAGAGCACCAGAAAACGAGAATAGGAACACTTAAAAAACAGGCTATTGTTACAAAAAGGGAGAAAAAAAAAGTAGTGCAAAACAGGAAAAACTGATGCAATCTTCCAGCAGCCCAGCTGCCGCCACAACCAGCAACGGCGGCCAGCGCCGCCACGCCTTGGAGTGCTTGAGCTTCCTTAGGAGCAGCAGGATAAATGGTAAGATAAGTCCGCGGCAGGCCGGTCCTGTGGGCTTTCACCGGACAGCCCTTCCGCTCCCCAGAAAGGAGAAGGCGGTGGAGTGAATGACTAGGAATAGGATGAAGGCAGCCGAATTCAAACAGCCCTAGCACCGCTCTAGCCAAATGCACATTTCCATTAATCTCTTCCAAGAAGTAATATTGCCTTTTGCTGCCATCACGTTCTCGTGGGCCTATCCACCAACTGTCCCCGCACCAAAAAAACACAAAACTTCCCCTGCACACCCCAGTCCTCCATCGCAACCTCCGTACCACAGAACACTGCATCCGCCGCCCATCCTTCCCAACCCAAGTCACTTGTCGTCCCCCCCCCCCCTTTCCTTGCAGCCTTCCCCTTCATTTATACACGCCCCACCGCGCAGGAAGAAATAAATCATATTTAGGAGAGAAAAGAGGAAAAAGAGGAAAGGAGGGGGAGAAGTAAGAAGAGCGCGAAGAGAGCCGTCTGCCCGCCCCCCCGCCCCGGCTGCTTCCTCTGCCTCAGTGGCCCCAGTTGCCGAAGCCGATCTCCTGCTTGTATCTGTTAGTGAGGATGTTGGCTTTGCGGGTGAGTTTGGAAAGCACCATGTGCAGTCCCCGGAGGTGATAGTGAAACTGCTTCTCCAGGTCCTCCTCCCCACCTTCTCCATCTTCCAGTAGGCTCAGGTCCATAAGAATGTCCTTGGGCTTCCAAGTGCCGGTGGGGGTCTCGTCGCCCTGCTGAGAAGTCTGGTGCAGGACGCCCCACTCGATGTCGTTCCGGATGGATTTGAGCAGCATGTAGTGGCTATACATGTCCCGGCTGCGCGAGAAGAAGCTTCCGGAAGCACTGCCGGGGTTGGGGGGACCCCCGCCTCCCAGCTGGGGATCTCTCTCCAGGCAGCCGCCGCTGCCTCCGACCACCACGCCGACCCCTGCATCCAGTTCCTGCTCCAGCAAGGGCACGTCCCGCAGGAGGCTGGGCACCATCACGGTCTGGTCCATGTTATTCACCGCCCCGATGAAGCGGTTCATGGCGTTGAAGAGGGAGTGCTTCTGGCTGTAGGTGTCGCAGATCTGCATCATGGTGATCAGGCGGGAAAGACGAAGAAAGGGAGGAAGAGCAGGCTGGAGAGAGAGAGAGGATGGGCGGAGAGGAGGGAGTGTGAGGCTTGGGTCGGCTCGGGTCGGCTCGGGTGCCCGGCCTGGCTTCAGGATGCTCCTGAAAGCGCGTGTGCGCGCGCGCACACAACGAGCGCACACACCAGTGCAGAGTGGGCTGGCTAGGGAGAAATGATCAGAAAATCTCCGGCGGCAGCTTGGCAACAGGCCTCTCTCTCCAGCCCGCCTGGTCCAGCAACTCTTCCGTCCTTAGTATGCCAGAGCCTCCGAAGGATGGGTGGTTCCTCTGGGGCCACAAGGAGCCTGGGAGCTCGCTGCAGTAGCGGAGGCGGGCGGCGGCAAAGGCGGCAGAGACAGCAGCAGCAGCAGGTAGTCGGCTGGCTGTACCGGCTAGATTAGGAGGGCAAAGGAGGTGGCGATTACTCATCCGGGCGAGGGTGCCCTTAGTAGCCTCCTCCCCAACATGCACCTCCCCTCCCCTCCCCCTCCCCTCTCCTCCTCCCAACCCAATTAGCTCCCCCACTGCATCTGTTGCTAACTGACGGAAATCAGAGGGTTCCCTGGGGTGCTGAGCCCCAGCGCTCCCTCTGCCCTTCCTTCATCCCAGGAGAGAGAGTAACAAGAGTCTCTCCTCCATTCCCTGAAGAAGGAAAAAACTAAACTCCCGAGCCAGAAAATAGAGGGACCCACGTGCATACATACACTGAAATGGAAGAAGAGGGAGAAGAAAGGATGGTTTTGTACCCACCGGTTCTTTTCCTGTCCGCAGATTTCAGGCCGACTCAGTGCCCCAGCTCTTGTCTGATGACTACTGCGGGTCGTGCCTTCAGTGGCCGGAGAGCAGCTGCTGATGGTAGTGGCATTGACCCCCTCCCCATGCCAGGTGCCGTATTTATAGCTGGGGAAAGGTGTCACCGCACTGGGGCCACCCCTCACGCCTCTCTTCCTCCCTCCTTCTTTGGCAACCCAGGGAGATTAAAGGCCCTAGTCCCAGTGACCGCAAGTAACACTCTCCAGGCTCTTTCTACACCCGGGGGTGGGCGGGGTCGGGCAGGGCAGAATCGAACTGAAGCTGGGAACCGGGGCTCCGCCTCTCGCCTGACTCGGAGCGAGGGGGGAGGGGAAGGAGGGAAAGCCGGCATTGCGGGTCCCCGCCCGCTTTGGGGCGGGAAGGAGACTTGGCTGCCTGGGATCTATAGAGAAAAGGGGGGGAGGGAGAAAAAAAGGAATGGAGTTGTAATTGAAGTTAGGGACCCTGAGTTGCCGGAATGCGGAGGAGTAGGAAGATGTCTTTGAAAATAAACTCCGCGTTTAAAAAAGGGAAGTAGGAAGTTGCCTATCGTGCCTACCGGCTGGTGCAACTTTTGGAGAGAATTGCCCCGCCCCGGGGTCGGAGGAAAGAATGCATGCACTCGCTGCTTTACTTTAAAATCCTACACTTCAGACACTAGCCTGTCCACCCTTCCCCGCAGGTACTGGCCCATTCTGGTCTGGAAGGAGCAGGCTCAGCTGGAGAACTGAGTAGGGCTTTGGACTGCAGAGGTCCTGAGACGCCCTCTCTGTCCACCCCACCCCCACCCTCCAATTTATTATTAGCTGCTGATAGAGAGATAGGGTTGGATCTTTTCGGTGGCTTCCATCTCGGGACTCTTATATAAGGGGGAGAACGACCCGGGACATGCCCAGTCCACGTGGGAAGCCACTCCATCTCCACATGGTCCTCCAACCTCCAGCTGGTGGCGATTCTTCCATTTTTTCTCCACGTCACCTCCCCCACAAACAGGATCATTGCACCTTTCCAAATACTTCCCTGTGATAGGGTCTTTCCAAACCTTCAGTAACAGCTGCGGCTCCACCGTTTGACAGCCGGATTGGACCGTATTTTTATAACAGAGACCCGAGACTTGAACTCTCCCTCTACTCAGATGCATTTGTAGTTTGCTAGTGGTCAAAGAACATTCCTTTTTCCAGCCAGAGGTAGAAAACACAGATTAGCAATTGGTTTGGATGGAGAGGGGTTTGAGGGGACCAGGAGGACCGTGATTGTGGGATTGGATAAAGGTGCAGGAACATTAAAACAGGGAAATTCTCAAAATGTTAAAAAATATCAGAATTTTAAAAACATTTGCCACTTCTATGATGACATGAAATCTTTAATAAAGATTTATAAAATTTGGCACCCTTTTTCTTCACCCCACTCTAAACCTCTTCCATTGGCCCACACTACTTGCCGAGAACTTTGCAGACTTAGGCTTTCTTAAACCTCTTATTTTCTATTTCAAAATGCAAATTTGCACCAAAGAAAAGTAAGAAATTTAGATCAAGAATGGTCTTCCAGATATTCCTTAGTCAATCTTTGCTTCCTTTTGCTATGGTGGAAAAAATTGAGGATTACGAGGTAAAATGACAGGCTGACTTTCCCACAGGTTACCCGGTAATAGATATGATACCTACAAGCCTGGACTGAGTGGAGTCCCATGAAAAGACCCGAGTGGAGTGGTGCGAGTCTTTCCACACCATCTCACGTCTGATTGTTTTAAAATATATTTGCACTAACTAGCCTCAAATTGAGAATCTCCTACTATACTAAGGTGGCTCGCAATCTTTTAGT
>JAJPUD010012737.1:0-47840 GCA_023553655.1 Myrmecobius fasciatus | reverse complement strand
TTTGAAAACTGTAATAGTATTATTAAAATACTATTGTTAAAAAAAAAATGTTCCAAGAACCATGGACTTTTTGAGCTAAAGGGCTGAGATCTTTTACTCAAATTTTATTTTATAGTGCTTTGCATATAGCTTATTACATTAATGTTAGAGACAAAGAAAGGTCCAGAAAGTTTTGGTGACTTCAAATGCTTTTTTTTTTTTTTAAATGTAAGAAGTAGGAACTAATTGCAACAGAATCAATGTTTCATTGGGGGTGTGTGTGTGTGTGTGTGTGTGTGTGTGTGTGTGTGTGTGTTTAATCCCTCCCAATTTTACTTCTATATGACTAGACACAGGTAAGTAATTTGGCTTAAGGTCATATGAGAAGTGAAAAATGAAACCAGAATCACTTATTCCCATCTTACAAAATGGAGATGAAAGAATAATTTAATTTTGTGACTAACCTGGGGTCTAGACAAATTAAATAACAACTTACTATTTTGTAAATTAAATTACAACAGATTCAAATTGAGCTCATCTGGAGGTTATATTATCTGGTTTAGTGCACTCAGTCCTATAATTCTGTTGTGTTTTTACCAGTTGACTTAACAAGATACAAATGTCTTAATAGACATAAAACACTAAAAGCATTGTTAATCTTTTAAAAGTTAATTTTCTTTGTTAATCTTAAAACAATCCCTCAGATGAATTTATTGTATGATTTCTAACAAACTTATCACATCTACTCCTTTTAATTATTTTTAAAAATTCAAGGTTAGTGATAGGGTTAAAGTTAAGGTGTAAAAGTTAAAGTTGTTTAAAAATTAAGTTAAGAGTTTAGAGAGTTAGGCTAGGATTTCATGCATACTCCTGTCAAAAAACTATCAAGTATAGAGATGATTTCCAAAGCAGGAGTCTTGTATAAGAAACAAGCTGAGAACATAGAACTTGATGAAAATGAGAAAAGAGTCCTGCGATAGAAAAATGTAAAAATACAAAACAAAAACAAACAAAAAACCCGACATTCACAATTAAAATGCATGTAAAAATCACTTGGCTTACAAAATAAGCTAAGCACAGACTGTTATAAATATTAACTTATAAGTCAATGTAAAACACTTTAGTTAAAAAACTAATGGTTGTTAGAATCAACTGCAATGAAATAAGTAACATCCTCACCTAGTAAGTAACGTTCCTCACCTAGTCAAAAAATAGAAAAGAACCAAGAAAAAATATCTTCCTTTTACTTTTCTGCCTGTTAACTCTCTGAAATGTAATTTAAATGTCACCTTTTCCAGAATGCTTTCCCTGATCTCCTCCCAGTAATGACTTTCCCCTCCTTTAATCACCATAGCATTTTGCTTATCTTTGTTTCTCTCTCTCTCTTTCCCAAGTAGTGATTTATATTTTATTTATTTGTGAATGTTACACTCTTTATTAGACTTTAAGTTCCATGATGGTAGAAACCATAGGTTCTAAGCTTTGTGTTTCCCCTAGCATACTACACAATAGTCAGGTTAACACATATGCTTACCCTGTGCTGCAGATACAAAGAAAAGCAAACAATAATGCCTACTCTCAAAGAGCTCTCAAGCCAGTAGGGAAGACATGCAAACAACAAGGTACAAATAAGATATAGACAGGATAATCTGGAAATAACCTAAGAGGGAAAGCTCCTGCAATGAGGGAGATCAAAACAGACTTCTTGTAGAAGGAGGGACTTCAGCTGAGAACTGAAGGATGTCAGGGAAACCAGGAGAGAAGATATGAGAGAACGAATGCAGACATGGGAAGAGTCACGCCAAAGATGCTCAGAGTATGTGTGCCAGAAGTAGCCTAGAGCGTATTTTTCCAGCACTACAACACACAGGGTCCTTAATAAATACTGCAGTAGAATACAATAGAGAAAGATCTGGACTTGAAGTCATCGGATAATAAGAAACCTTTTAGATCACCCAAACCAACTTCTACATTTTATAATTAGGAAGGAAACTGAGGCCCAGGGAAGTTCAGTTATTTGCCCAACATTAGTACAAAAGCAGTAAGTAGCAGAGCCAGAATAAAAGTTTAGGTCTTATAACTATACATCTAACATTCTTTCTGCTGCACATTTTGTCTCTGAGCACATACTTCGACTATGATAATAGCATCTTTGGGTTTGGATTTTTGTTGTTATTGTTTGGCTATTTACTTCCTGCTTTCTTGAGCCATAATGTGTTTGTCCAAACTCCCAAGGAGCTATAGCTATGTAAACAGTAGCCATTTGGGTGGAGATATGGGCTCTCTAACTCTGGGAAAATACATATAAGGAGTCTCTCATTTTCCAGCACACAGATGCTGAGCCCTTTGTTAAGGGTCATTTCTTTTTTTTCTTTTTTTTTTAATTAATACATTTTATTTGCAAAACATATGTATAGGTAATTCCTAAACATTAACCCTTACAAAGCTTTCTGTTACAAATTTTCCCCCCTACTCCCCACCCCTCCCCTAGATGGCAGGATATCCACTACATGATAATTATGTTAGAATACTTAAGAAATCGAATATATGTATAGTTATTGCTACACATCATTTTTTGTGCAGGAGAAATCGTATCTACAAGAAAGAATAATCCGATAAAGGATATACAATGCAAGCAAACCTCAATAGAGAACATGAAAATGTTATGTTGTGGTCCACATTTCACATCCCTCTCTCTGGGTGTATATGGCTTTCTTCACTGAACAATTGGAACTGGTTTGAAGCATTTCACTGTTGAAGAGAGTCATGTCCTTTAGAACTGATCCTCATGTAATATTGTTGCAAGCAACCCTCATTTCAACCTTCATTTCAACCATCCCATGTCTTAACCAACTATTGCCTTGGGACCCCTGAGGGAAAAAAAATAAGGAAAATAACAGAGGTATAAGCAAATAAAAAAGAAACCAACTTTTCTATATAAGGTACAATCAAATTTGGCCCTCCTTAGTTACACTGACATCTCATAAGCAGAATCTATGGATCCTAACATATATAGACACTAATAAGTCACACGGGATTCAAAGTACTAGACTGATGACACCTTTCCCAACTACAGCTACTCAAGAGAATCACAGCAGAAACGCTTTCTAGAACATATCCAAGTTATCCAGCCTCTGCTTGAAGATATACAATGAATGAGAAGTTAATATTCTCTGAGGCAGCAGTTCATGGTACTTTTGGATACCTATTAGGCAGTGTGTTCCTTTTATGAGAAACCAAAATCTGATCTTCCTCTATCTTTTATCCATTGTTCCTAGTTCTTCCTGTAATTCAAAAAGAAGTAGTGCAGATATCTTTATCAGAAGAGAGAAGAGAAAGGCATGATAAAGTATCCAGCTTTTACCCTCTATCTATTTTACTGTATAAATCATAAACATTAGACATGAAGATATACATATGTATCAGAATACCATGGTGCTCATGGTACTTGTTGATTAGTATCTGGGTTTGATTCTACCCTGATGAACACCTGTTACCCTATTGTTGACAAAAATGAGGTTTCTTGATCCTTTTTTTTTTCAGAACTTAACTATGAAGGAAATAAAGTTATACACCAAATAGCCACAGTTCTTTTTTGTGATCCAAATAGAACAGATGTCATTTATGCATAACTAAATGGGGAGAGAGCAGCATTTCTATTAAATACAAAACAGGAAAATCAGGTAGAGTAAAAGCAGCACCTTAGTATCACCACTTCTAAAAGAACAATGGAAGAGAAGCTATCTTTAAAGGAGCAGTCACAAAGTAAATTCTATTTATTTTCATTCAGTCAGTAACCCCCCCCTCTCTAAATGGTGAGTGATTAATACCAGTTAATTACATTGGCATACAGACTATAGATTAGGAAAGGAAAAGTTTTGCTTCAATAGTGGTTATCATTCTAAGTATACTACACTCAATTTGACAGGAGAGCAATATGGAACTATACCCAAAGGACTATCAAACTGTACATGCCCTTTGATCCAATAATGTTTCTACTGGGTCTATATCCCAGAGAGATCATAACAAAGGGAGAAGAACAAATATGTGCAAAAACGTTTGTAGCAGCTGTTTTTGTAGTGGCAAGGGACTGGAAATTGAATGGATGTCTATCGATTGGAGAATGGCTGAATAAGTTATGGTATATGAATGTTATGGAATATTATTATTTTATAAGAAACAATCAGCAGGATGATTTTAGAAAAACTTGGAAAGATTTAGAATGAATAGATGATGAAGAGAGCAGAACCAAGAGAACACTGTACATCATAACAAGATTATTTAATGATCATTATAATATGATTGGATCTTTTCAACTATGAGGTGATTGAAGGCAATTCCAATGGACTTGAGATGGAAAATACCAATCACATCCAGAGAGAGAACTATGGAGACTGAATGTGGATCAAAGCATAGTATTTTCACCTTATTTATTTATTTCTATTTCATGGTGGGGTTTTTTTTATCTCATTTTTCTTATACAATAGGACACACATGGAAATGTTTTAAAAGACTGCACATATTTAACCTATATTAGATTACTTGCTGTCATAGGGAGGAGAGAGATAAGGGAGAAAGGGAGAAAAATTTAGAACACAAAGTTTTATAAAAATATATATTGAAAACTATCTTTACATTTGGAAAAATAAAATACTATTAAAAATTGTTAAAATTAAGTTTCTTATAATTGTATTCATTAATTAGTATTTCATTAATTTCATTAATTGTATTCATATACCCAATAAATAGTCCAAAGCCAGGCACATCTTGGATACTTAACAGATGCTTGCTTATTGGTTGGTCTGCCTCTGATACTCACTAGTTGGATCACCTTAGTCAAGTCATTAATCAATTCTAAGTCCCAATTTAGCTCGCCTATAAAATTAATAAATAAATGCAGATGATCATATCTATGGTACTTAAGGCTATAATAAGGCTCAAAATGTTATACAATATTACACAAATCAGGTATTATTATTACTCAACTTATTTAAAGATGTGAAAAAATAAAGAGGACCAAAGAAAAATTATTAAAAGCTAGAAGGAGGCTCTGTACAGATAAATTAAAGAATTTGGGAGTAGACAGAGCAGTAGTTTCAGTGTCAAATATAATTATTAGTAAAAGAATAGCGCTAGCACTCCTCCTTTATAGGAAGAATCACAAAGAGTTTTCTACAGGAGTAATATGAACAAATTGGTTTTTTATAGCTTGAAAGTGGTTTTCAAAGAAATGGCCTTCCAAGGAAAGGTCAGAAAAGTTCTGATTTCACTCCTTCCTAAGCCATTAAGTCAGCCTGAGGAAGCAAAAGAGACCAACATTATATGCCACATTGGAAAGAAACTGAAAATATCCAGACTAATAAATCTAAGGGCCAATGGAGTTTAATGGCAGCTGTCCCTGATATTTAATTGACACTCATGATTTGGATGTATATTAACCTAAAACTTTTATCTAAATTTCTAGCAGTACAGAACTAGATCTACTTCAAAGAAAGATCTGAAACCATACTGAAAATATTGTGCTTGCACTATACTAAAAGGACAGGAACATTCCTACAACCACACTATTAAGAGCACATTATCCCTATCTATGGTAGTACACTCATATTTTTATTGAGCTGCCACTACATAAAAAATTCTGAGTTGGGGGTGAGACAGATAGTGGGAAGAGACTAGTAATTTGTCCCTGCTTTAATCAAGAACAAACTATACCAGTGAAATTTCTAACCTTTATTCTGGAAGCAAGCATACACTTAGGAGTCCTAATTCTGCTGCTCACCCACATCCCTATCTCCAAAACACATAGTCCTAAGTATAAAAGAGAAAAAAAATTTGTATGTACAAAAATGCTTATAGCAGCTCTTTTTGTGGTGGTAAAGAACAGGAAATTATGGGAATGCCAATCAGTTGGGGACTGTCTTGTTAGTTGTGATATATGATCATAATGGAATACTATTTTACTATAAGAAATGAAGAGCAGGATGGTCTCAGAAAAACCTGGGAAGACTTAAATGAACTGAGGCAAAGTAAAATAAGCAGAATCAGAGAATGCTTCATAGGAACAACAATAATGTATGATAATCAACAGTGAATGACTTAGATGTTCTCAGCAATACAATGATCCAAGACAATTCTGATGGATTTATGATGATATGCTATCCATCTCCAGAGGAAAAAACTGATGGAGTCTGAATGCAGACAAACATAACTTTCCTTATTTTGGGGGGGGGGGTTTGGTCTATTTTTTTTTTCATAGCATGACAGATACGGAAATAAGTTTTACATCTTATGTGTAATCTATGTGACATGTATAAACTATGTCAAAATGCTTACCTCCTCAAGGAGAGATGAAGGAAGAAAATATTTTAGAAGTTGTTTTTACATGTAATTGATAAAAATTTTTAAAAATTAAGTAAAAATGGGCTATAATTTCTGACTCCGGATGAAGTTATTTTAATATCTCTTTGCTTTCTATTGCCCCTATTTCTGACCGACTAGATACTGAATCCAAACTCCATCTATATAGACTTTTGAGATTGTCCAACATTTTCTGATCCATATGGATTTGATCTAACTTGTGATTTCTACCTAGTTTTTGTAGTCCCATTTCTCTATTTACCTGACCTGAGAACCTGGTAGATGGGTCCTGCTGAGTTAGAAATCTGCTAGTCAGCCATGAGCTGATACCATCTATAAAATGACAGACACAAAACAGAAAACTCTGTGTTCCTATCCTCAGAAAGCTTACAAACGAAGTCATGAACATGAAAGATTTATCTTAAAATAAAAAGCAGCAATAGGCAATTATCTATTATTAAATGAAATAATATTATGAAGAATTATGGTAAAGGAGAAAGAAGACAGACATTAAGTGGGTTTTAAAGGATGGTTTGAAAATTACCTATAGGTAAAGATAATCAAGGGAAGGCATTCTTAGAAGGGAGAATGTATAAGTTATAAGAAGAGATATAGAGGCAGAAAAGCTCAGGGCAATTTTAAAAGACAATAAATAACCCAGCAGATTGGCTGGGGCAAACAGCTTCTATGGGGTTATATTGTATAGAATATAAGATTAGATTGTGACTTCCCTGGTATATGGACAACTTCAAATCCTGCCATATGACCTTGAGCAAGTTACTTCACTAGACCTCAGTTTCCTTATTTATAAAATAAGAAGGCTGGACTCAATAATCTCTAAATACCTTTTTGACTCTAAATTTAGGATCCTGTGATCCATCCTATTCAAAGGCTCCCCTATCTTTACTTCCAGTCCCATTCTTTTTCTTTCCACAGAGTCCAGATTCCATGACTTTAACAGTAAGCTTTCTAAATAGTAGTTTTCCTAATCATATAAGCTGTTCCTTCTACAATTTGGAATATCCTCACACCCATCATTTTATGTGTAATTTTTGGTGCTTAACAGTTTACTTACTATATAACTTAAAATAACCAGAGTCCTAGTGCTAGGAAAAGGCACATAACAAAATTGCCAAAAACAGATTACAGATTTAGGTACTATGTCAATGATATAATAGTACTTACAAAAACTTTCAGAGATCAAGTAAGGAAACAGTTACCAATAAACTTGGTGTCATTTTTGCCTTCATATCAGATAAACCCAATTTAACTACTTGATTAAATTATTTTAAATACTATAGGAAAATCCCTCTATTTGTAGGGTTTTCTGCCATATGATGTTGATATCTTAAAAGAATGCACTCACTGGTTTGGATGCACTGGCTTTTCAAGATTCAAGTGAAATCAAAAGTCTTCATGAAATTAAGAACTACCATTCTAGGGAAGTAACATCTTGACTTTTTAGAGCAGGTGACAAGCAAGAGACTTCACGCAGCTCCTTTATATGATCATTACAAAAATGGAATTCTATCTCCTCCGTATTATGACTGCTGGAGGTACATTTCAAACAAGAAATAATGAGCAGGTCAGAAAGGAACACAGTGACTTTGAAATGGAAAGAAATGAAAGGCTGATTCTGACCAAAATAAAGTGATATCATGCCTAATGGCTGTGAGTAAAAAATGGAGTTCCCATGGAGCTCTGCATAACTACTAGATATACTATTTCTACATACTAACCCAAAAAATACAGAAGAGCACTGGCATGTCATCAGGGCTTAATGATATGCTGTTCACATTATCAATGACCAGCCAGCTAGATCAGTACAACTAAGAAGATATTCAAAGAAATTTTATGTCATTGAACACCAGATAGATAATTTTGACTATATTAAGTTAAAAAGTTTTTGTACAAACAAAACCAATGCAGATAAGATTAGGAGGAAAGCAATAAACTGAGAAATCATCTTTACATTTACGGGTTCTGATAAAGGCCTCATTTCTTTTTTTTTTTTTTTTTTTTTTTTAATCAGGCATATCTGGGATACCAATTTTTAATTTACAATTTAAGGAACAAGAGATATAAATGATATACACAATGAAAACTAGGGGAAAAATGAATAAAATTACAATCCACTATGATAAACAAAATTAGAAAATAAGAACAAAAAAAGTTTCCAAGAAAGAAATGCTTCGGTGAAACAAGTCCTCCAAAATCTGAGAAATTCCTTGAAGTAGGTAATAGTGTGAAAGAACTAAAGAAAATAGTTTTGTGTTTTCTGGAACTTTTAACCTATTTTCATCTTGTACCATTAATTTTAATAACTATCTTCATTTCTGCTTCAACTATTCCTAGGCTTCCATCAACTACTACTTATCCTGATCACTGACAAGAAAAAAAAATGAACATAATTTTATGCAACATTACTTAGTAAAACAATAGGAATATCTATCAGCTATGTGCTTTAAATTTGTGAATTTGAACTTGTATCACTATTTCTAAAGGCCTCATTTCTAAAATATATAGAGAATATAGACAATTTTCAGATGATGAAACTAAAACTATTTCTAGTCATATGAAAAGGTGCTCCAAATCACTATTGATTAGAGAAATGCACACCTGTCAGATTGGCTAAGATGACAGGAAAAGATAATGGAGAATATTGGATGGGATGGGGGAAAACTGGGACACTGATACATTGTTAGTGGAACTGTGAACAGATCCAACCATTCTGGAGAGCAATTTGGAACTATGCCCCAAAGTGATCAAACTGTGCCTACCCTTTGACCCAGTAGTGTCTCTATTGGGCTTATATCCAAAAGAAATCTTAAAGGAAGGAAAGGGCCCCCACATGTGCAAGAATGTTTGTGGCAGCCCTTTTTTGTAGTGGCTAGAAAATGGAAACTGAATGGATGCCCATCAATTGGAGAATGGCTGAACAAATTATGGTATATGAATGTCATGGAATATTATTGTTCTATAAAAAATGATCAGCAGGATGATTTCAGAGAGGCCTGGAGAGACTTATATGAACTGATGCTGAGAAAAATGAGCAGAACCAGGAGATCATTATACACGGCAACAACAAGACTATATGATGATCAATTCTGATGGACATGGCTCTCTTCAACAATGAAATGTTTCAAACCAGTTCGAATTGTTCAGTGAAGAAAGCTATATACACCCAGAGAGAGGGATATGAAATGTGGACCACAACATAACATTTTCATGCTATTGATGTTTGCTTGCATTGTGTTTCCTTTCTTTGATTTTTTTTTCTTGTAGATATGATTTTTCTTGCACAACAATGACAAGTGTGGAAATATGTATACATATATTTGATTTATCAAGTATTTTAACATAATTAACATGTAGTGGATTTCCTGCCATCTAGGGGAGGGGTGGGGATTAGGGGGGAAAATTTGTAACAGAAAGCTTTGTAAGGGTCAATGTTGAAGAATTACCCATACGTATGTTATGCAAATAAAAAGATTTAATAAAGAAAAAAATTTTTAAAAAGATTTCCTAAAATATTAAGTGCTCATGGGTAGGCAGAGCGAACATAATAAAGATGACAATACTACCCAAACTAATCTACTTATTTAGTGCCATACCAATCAAACTCCCAAGAAATTATTTTACAGATCTAGAAAAAATAGTAGCAAAGTTCATTTGGAAGAACAAAAGTTCAAGGATTTCAAGGGGATTAATGAAAAAAAAGGCAGATGAAGGTGGCCTTGCTGTACCAGATCTAAAACTATATTATAAAGCAGCGGTCATCAAAACCGTTTGGTACTGGTTAAGAAATAGAGCAGTCGATCAGTGGCACAGGATAGGATATCAGGACAATCTAGGCAATAACCTTAACAATCTAGTATTCGATAAATCCAAAGACCCCAGCTTTTGGGATAAATACTCACTATCCGGCAAAAACTGCTGGGAAAATTGGAAACTAGTGTGGAAGAAATTAGGGCTTGACCCATACCTAACACCACATACCAAAGACAAGATCTAAATGGGTTCATGATCTAGATATAAAGAGGGACTTTGTAAGCAAGTTAGAGGAACGTAATATAGTTTATCTCTCAGACCTGTGGAGATGGAATAAATTTATGTCCAAAGAAGACCTGGAACTCCTAATTGAACACCAGATGGATAATTTTGATTATATTAAGTTAAAAAGTTTCTGGACAAACAAAACAAATGCAGACAAGGTTAGGAGGGAAGCATCAAATTGGGAAATCATCTTTACATTTAATGGTTCTGATAAAGGCCTCATTTCTAAAATATATAGAGAATTGTCTCATATATATAAGAATTCAAGCCACTCTTCAATAGATAAGTGGTCAAGGGATATGAACTGAAAATTTTCAGATGATGAAATTAAAACCATCTCTAGTCATATGAAAAGTTGCTCCAAATCACTATTGATCAGAGAAATGCAAATTAAGACAACTCTGAGGTACCACTACACACCTGTCAGATTGGCTAAATGACAGGAAAAGATAACGATGAATGTTGGAGGGGATGTGGGAGGGCTGGGACACTAATACATTGTTGGTGGCACTGTGAACGGAGCCAACCATTCTGGAGAGCAATTTGGAACTATGCTCAAAAAATTGTCAAACTGTGCATACCCCTTGACCCAGCAGTGTTTCTACTGGGCCTATATCCCAAAGAGATCTTAGAGGAGGGAAAGGGACCCACATGTGCAAGAATGTTTGTGGCAGCCCTTTTTGTAGTGGCTAGAAACTGGAAACTGAAGGGATGCCCATCAATTGCAGAGTGGCTGAATAAATTATGGTATATGAATGTTATGGAATATTATTGCTCTGTAAGAAACGACCAGCAGGACGATTTCAGAGAGGCCTGGAGGGACTTGCATGAACTGATGCTGAGTGAAACAAGCAGAACCAGGAGATCATCATACATAGCAACAACAGTATCACATGATGATCAATTCTGATGGACATGGCTCTCTGCAACAAAGAATTGTCTCAAACCAGTTCCAATTGTTCACTGAAGAAAACCATATACACCCAGAGAGAGGGAAATGAAATATGGACCACAACGTAACATTTTCATGATCTCTATAGACATTTGCTTGCATTGTGTTGCCTTTCTCTGATTCTTTTTTTTTTTTTCTTGTAGATAGGATTTTTCTTGCATAACTTCTCAAGCATTTCAACATTATTAACATGTAGTGGACTTGCTGCCATCTAGGGGAGGGGAGGGGACTGGGGGTAAAATTTGTAATGGAAAGCTTTGTAAAGATCATTGTTGGGGAACTACCCATACATATGTTATACAAATAAAAAGCTTTAATAAAAAAAAAAGAAAATTAAAAAAAAAGATTTCCTGGGAAAAAAAAAAGAAATTATGTCATCAAAAAAGAGACATAAAGGAATACTCATGATGGCAATATATGTGTTATTTTACTATTTATTAAAGACATTAAGGTATCATGAAACTGTTTACTCAATCATAAGATAAAGCAACTAGACTAGACACAAATCTTAAAATGTTATTATAAACACTAGTTATTATTATTATTGCTACCAAAATTATCAAAAGATCCTAGGAGCTTTCTAGTGCTTGCATTCTGTGATTCTGGAACATCATCTATTAGACAGAATTGGAGGAAGGGGGAAGTAAATAGGATTGTGAATCACCAGAGAACTTGATAATGTGAGCAATCTTGGGTGAGTTAAGATGAACTGTCTTCTAACAAGAATTCTCTCATACACTGGTCAAAGAAATAATTTCATTCACTGAATTCAGAAACAGTCAATTATCGCCTCTAAAAATGACTTACAGATGAAGATACTCCTCAGACAGGAAATAGGAATTTTAAGGAAGTCCAAAAAGAGGTAAAACTCAGGCAAGATTCATCCTCTTTTAGTAAAACCATCTGAACAAAAAATCTTAAATAAAAAATTAGCCAAGAGATTACAGCAATTTATTACCAGGATAATACACTATGACCAAGAAGGATTTACATCAGGAATGCAGGGATGGTTCAATATTGGGAAAATTATCAGCATAAATCTCTGAATTGTCAAAGCCAATGTCTCTTTTTTAGTCCTCTTCCTTCCAGACTTCTCCAGACATCTGCCACTGTGAATCACCTCCTTTTCTTAGATAGTCTTTTCCCTCCCTCAGTTTGAGATGCCAGTCTATACTGGTACTTCTACCTGTCTTCAGTGTCCTTTGCTCAATCTTTCTCTCTGTTCCACTCCCCCTATCCCCTTCACCTCCTCTGGCAGATATTCCTCAAAGCTGTTCTGGGACCTTTTCTCTCTTTATAAACTCTCTTTTTGGTGAACTCATGAGTTCTCGTGATTTTAATTATGAACACAAAGACAATGATTTTCAAATCTGTATGTGCAGCCGTAACCTCTATTCTGAGCTCCAGTCTCATATTAAAAATTACCTATTGGACATTTCTAATTATATATCCTAGAGACATCTCAAACTCACATAGTTAGTACTTAAAAACTTGTTGCAAGAATTAACTTTTAGAGAAGAAACCTGGCAATACACCTAAGAATCCTGAAAGTTATTATGCTTACCAAGAATGTAATCTGAAAGGATAATTTAAAAGAAAAAAATCTGTATACAAGTCATTAATAGCTACTTCATATGTAATGGTGAAAAAAGAAAATAATAATAGCTGGTATTTAAACAGTACCATACAGTTTACAAAGTAATTTACATACATTAACTCAATTAAGAGTCATATTCAAATACTGTGAAGCAAATACTAAAAATATTATTAATCCCCATTTTGCAGATGAGGGAACTAAGACTCAGAGAGGTTAGGTGACTTGCTCTCACAGTCTCAAAGAAAAACCAAACAGCCTCAAAAGAGAATGACATCTCTTATAGGGAAAAGAAAAGCGACCAGGAAAAAAAATCTCTAATACAATGAATAGATACTATGAAAAAAAATAATAATGCAAACAAAGGAAGGTGGAACTAGAAAAAGCTATGCTTCATGATTAATAGACTAAAATACAAAGAGAGTTGCAGCTATATAAAGTAAATAAAATATTCATTTTTTTGTCTCCATAATGCCATTGCCTAGAATAATGCCTGTTTCATGGTAGCTACTTAATAAATACGAATGAGTCTTCAAGTATAAATGAATGATATTAAATCTTATCCTACTTTGATAGGGAAGATGGGATGAAAAAATATCCTCACTGAGTTCTTGACAGCAATGAAAGAAGGGAATACAAAACAGAACAAAGAAGAAAACAAAAGTCAAAATTAGAAGATAACTTTTCAAAGATTGCCTCCATTTACCTTCAGTGAAACAGGGACAATTTCCCTGGACTATATTTATATTTCCAAGACTATAATATTCAGGAAACTATTCCTGAATATCCAAACCTGTGAAGAGACAACAAATTTATAGAAAAATTAGTGGATCAACTTTCCAATGTGTTAAATTATCCTCTGTCATTGGTCTTGATCCCTCCTATCCTAAACTCCAGTTTATGCCTTCAAATCTAGCTTCTCACTCACTTATCTATTTCTGCACCTTCCACAAAATACATATAAGTAAATGTATAAGTCTTTACATGAATGAATGGTGATGCTTACTTATATGGATCATGACCCACAAAAGTTTGAGGGTCATCATCCACTTAAGTAGCCCTCACCATTCATTTTTCATTAAATGACCCTTTCAGGAGAAACACAGCTAATGGACTGGAATGGGGAGGGTAAGGGGAAAGAGGGAGTCAAGAGAATGAGGAGTCTATATGTAGTTGGACCAGCACTGATGTTACTGATCCTGGAAAACAGGAACCTTTTCATAAAATGATTCCTGTACATGTGTGTCCTTTTTCCTTCTTTATGTTTTCCTTGGGATGCAGACCCAGTAGTGGCACTTATGGATCAAAGAATATACACAGTTTGATAACTCTTTGGGTATAGTTCCAAACTGCTCTCCAGACTGGATGAATCATTTCACAATTCCACCAATGATGCATTAGTGGGAAAATCACTTTGGCAGCAATGTAGAGGAAATTTCAGAGTAGGAAGGGATTTCAGGTAGGAAAACCAATTATGAAGCCATTTCAATAAGTGAAGTCCTTTATACTCTAACATATTTTATTTTATACATTTAAAAACATTATTCTAAGAAAAAGTCCGCTATGCTCAAACAGTTATCAAACTGTGCCTACTCTTTGACCCAGCAGTGTTTCTACTGGGCCTATATTCTAAAGAGATCTTAAAGAAGGGAAAGGGACCCACATGTGCAAGAATGTTTGTGGCAGCCCTTTTTGTAGTGGCTAAAAACTGGAAACTGAATGAATGCCCATCAGTTGGAGAATGGTTGAATAAATTATGGTATATGAATGTCATGGAATATTATTGTTCTGTAAGAAACGACCAATAAGATGATTTCAGAGAGGCCTGGAGAGACCTACATGAACTGATGTTAGGTGAAATGAGCAGAACCAGATCACTATACACAGCAACGAGACTATATGATGATCAATTCTGATGGACATGGCTCTCTTTAACAATGAGGTGATTCAAACCAGTTTCAGTTGTTCAGCGATGAAGAAAGCCATTTACACCCAGGGGGAGGCCTGTGGGAACTGAGTATGGACCATAACATTTTAATGCTTTCTGTGAATATTTGCTTACATTTTGTTTTCCTTCTTAGGTTGGTTTTTTCCCCCCTCTTTCTAGATCTGATTTTTCTTGTGCAGTAAGATAACTGTATAGATATGTATACATATATTGGATTTGTCATATAATTTAACATATTTAACATGTATATGTTTGTGGCAGCCCTTTTTGTAGTGGCTAGAAACTGGAAATTGAATGGATGCCTATCAATTGGAGAGTGGCTGAATAAATTATGGTATATTAATGTTATGGAATATTATTGTTCTGTAAGAAACGACCAGCAGGACGATTTCAGAGAGGCCTGGAGAGACTTGCATGAACTGATGCTCAGTAAAGTGAGCAGAACCAGGAGATCATTATTCATGGCAACAACAATACTATATGAGGATCAGTTCTAATGGACATGATTCTCTTCAACAATGAAATGCTTCAAACCAGTTCCAATTGTTTGGTGAAGAGAGCCATATACACCCAGAGAGAAGGATGTGAAATGTGGACCACAACATAACATTTTCATGTTCTCTACTGAGGTTTGCTTGCATTGTATTTCCTTTATGCAATTATTCTTTCTTGTAGATACGATTTCTCCTGCACAAAAAATGATGCAATAACTATACATATATTCAATTTCTTAAGTATTCTAACATAATTATCATGTAGTGGATATCCTGCCATCTAGGGGAGGGGTGGGGAGTAGGGGGGAAAAATTTGTAACAGAAAGCTTTGTAAGGGTTTATGTTTAGGAATTACCCATACATATGTTTTGCAAATAAAAATAAATAAATAAATGAATAAATAAAAAATTTAGAGAAAAAAAACAAAACATATTTAACATGTATTAGATTACCTGTCATGGGGGGGGGGATTTTGGAACAAAAAAAAATTTTTTTGCAAAGGTCAATGTAGAAAAATCACTCATATATTTTGTAAATAAAAAGCTTTAACTTAAAAAAAAGAAAAAAAAGTCCAGAGGTTTCACCAGGGTGCCTAAGGAGTTCTTGATGTAAAAAAAAAAAAAACACACAAAACAAAACAGGATCAAGAACCCCTGTTTTAAGGAGCTTAGTGGGTAACAATTCATTCATTACCAATGTATTTTTTGGGGGGGATGCTTACTAAATATTCAAAACACCTCCCTGGTATGAGAGAAAAATCTGATTTTTAAAATTTTCTTCACTTGAGTTGGATCCCAGTGTTGAATATGTAAAAATCAGTCTATAATTAGTCCTGTACAATTAGGCTTCCTTTTTTTTCTTTTTAACTAATGATGATTTTTGAGGTCCTAAAAATACTTAGTATTCTTAGCACAGTGTCCAGCACATAATATATGCTTAATAAATGATGACTGATCAGTTGATGATAAACTCAGAGTTGGGACCTCCAGTCATTTATGTAGTCTAGTTCCATAATTTTCTTAGTTGCTTATGTACATAAATGTATACAAATGCAATATTAATGCCTTTAAAAAGGAATCTATGGCAAAGATTTGTTTTATTAAAGATTGTTTAAAGAAAATAAGAGAAATCATATTTGCATTTCAGTCTCAGGGTTCTAGCCAATGCTATAATACACTTTATGCCAGGTGTGATTTTCTTGCCACTAGTGTTCCAAATTGGGTGAAACAGATTCAGAATCAATCCCCTAGTTAAAAATATTAACACTAAAATAACTGTGCTTAGAAAGTAGGATTTGTTATATACAAATATTCTGTCACATCTTTTGCTCTCTTAAAAATAAATAAAATGCATTTGTATTAAAAAAAAAAAGAAAAGAAAAAAAACACCTCTTCTAGATGTTCACAAATTATTCTACTAATATAGGATAGAAATTTTCCAGGAATTGAAATCAAATTCACTGATTTATGATTTAAAAAATGCTGCTCTCTATATCTATTTTTGAAAAGTAGGAAAATTGGGGGCAGCTAGGTGGCGCAGTGGTTAGAGCACCAGCCCTAAGTCAGGAGGACCTGAGTTCAAATCTGGTCTCAGACACTTCCTAGCTGTGTGACCCTGGGCAAGTCACTTAACCCCAATTGCCTCAGCAAAAAAAAAAAAAAAAAAAAAAAGTAGGAAAATAAAAACGTTAAAATCAGCATAATAATACTTATGCTACCTATTCCCTAAAGTCACAGCTCAAATAAGATAATCTGTTATTAAATGTCTATTAGATATTTCCAACTATATCCCTGGAGCTCCTTAAATTCAACATGTCCAAACACCACATTATTCTCTCAATATCTGTCTCTTCTCTTACTATCAATGCTTAAAATAATATCTAACACTTAAAGGTTTACAAAGGACTCTACATACTTCATCTGTTTTTGACAACTCTTTAGTGTTATAATACATATTACTGTCATTTTGTAATTTTTTTAAAAGGCTAACAGAAATTTTATCTTACAAGAGAGAGAGAGAAAGAAAGAGAAAGACTGTCTGAAACAAAATTTCCCCATTCTCCATATTTGTGTTTTGAAATTGTCCCTTCTGTCATGGTTCAACCAAGGTACCACACTTCTCCAAAAAACTCCCTTATTACCTTCTCTTCCCAAGATGAAAGTAATTTCTCAATTTTCTCATGGTATTTTATACCAATTTTTCCTTTGCCTTAATTGTCTAATTTGTTTTTATAAATGTTTCTGTACATTGTTTCCCCTATCAGAGTTATAAGCACTTTGAGCAGAAAGAATATATCTAATTTCACCAAGAAATCTATAACATTTAGCACTACCACATGAAGTAACATTAAAGGCACTGAGTTATAAATTGAACAAATATACAGTGTTTTGTAACTATTAAAGGCTATACAAATAGTATCTTCCTACACTTGATGTCTTATATAACTAAACCAGTTCAAAAATAGTGTTCCACATACTATGGTGATCGAAGCTTGGTAGTTTTGTTGTATTTTTGTGTTTAAATATCATTTGCTATGGCATCATCTCAAAGATGTTTTAAAAAACTGAATTATACTTACAACCTTGCCCTTGTCCGTGTGCTAACTCACACTCTTCATGACCTCTAAGTATTACGATTAGATGGATGGGATTATTCCTTATTTCAACTCATCTCATATCACTCCTTTCTCCTTGCCACTCTTCTCACACCAAAATAATAGCTGCAAAATGAAAAGTAATCTAACCAAACTATCAGTAATCCTAACCCCTGAGAAAGCAGACAGTTATTAAATAAAAGAGTAATTCAGATCATAACAATAACTTTACTTCCATTTCATCATTCAATCCCCAGCTTCTTAAATCTACATGCTACTTATTTTAGGTTGAATAATCAGCTATACATGGTTATCAGTGAACAGTCCATGAGCACACAGCAGGCTATCTGTTCCTTTAGAAAAATCAAAGGATATTAAAACATAAATCGAGTTTTCATTTCTTCCAACATCTCAAAGAGCTTTATGTCTGGATGCAGCACTGCTTAAAGACGCTGAGTACTTCTTCCCCAGAAAAAATGATGACCCAATTAGGTGTCCTCCAATTTGTCTGATTTCATGATTACACATGGATCAGTTCTGAGCATGCACCATGAGAGAGAAGGGGAAAATAAATACAATTCATTAAATTGTAAGCATTTGGGTTAGGAAAAAAACTCATAGAAGGGATCAATCAATAAGAATTTATTTAGCAGCTACTATGAGCTAGGTACTGTTCTAGGCAATTCAATGGCAAAGTAGATACAGCACTAGGCCAGGAGTTAGAAAGACCCGAGTTCAAATCTAGTCTTATACATATACTAGTTATGTGTTCTTGAGCAAGTTCCTTAACCCATTTCCCTCAGTTTTCTCAACAGTTTTTTGTTTTTGTTTTTGTTTTTTTTTTTTTGCTGAGGCAATTGGGGTTAAGTGACTTGCCCAGGGTTACAAAGCTAGGAAGTGTTAAGTGTCTGACACCAGATTTGAACTCAGGTCTTCCTGATTTCAGGGCTGGTGCTCTATCCACTGCGCCACCTAGCTGCCCCCGGTTTTTTTAAACTATAGGTGTAATAATAGCACCTATTTTTGGGGGTGGTTGTGAGGATCAAATGAGATGTTTGTAAAGTATTTAACACAGCAAATGGCATATAGTTGGCACTATATAAATCTTAGCTATGATGATGATGATGATGATTACTAGAGATACAAAGATAAAAATGAGTAAGTCCCTGTCCTCAAAGACTTTACAATCTATCTGTACAACATGTATGTGCACATGTACTTGCGAATACACACACATATAATGTCCTTGAAGCATACACAGATATTCCCTCTAGGTTGAGGGAAAGCCTATTCCTAATCATTTGTGATTAAAGAGCTCATAGTGTGTTGATGAAAAGTTCTTTAGTTGGATACAGAACTTGAAAAATACATGGCTTAATAGATACTAAACTAGAACTGAATTGAAATATAAAAAGAGCATCTTATAGATTTCTTTCCTTTTTCCTTCCTTTTGAAAAATGTGCCAAGAACTGTTGTTACTTGCTGCTAATTGGGTGGGGAGCCACTACGTGTTCATGAACACAAAATGCTTCTGTTTCTCTTTTGTTTATTCTATCCTGATCTTAAGAGAAATAACCAGAGATGGAGCTGTCCAAGTGGTGGGTGACCTTCTATGTTTGGAGATCCCAAGGTTCCATCACAATCAGTGGTCCTACTGGTTAACAGATATGGTAGCAGAGACCACAATTTGCTACCTCACAACAAAGAAAGCATCTGCTGATGAAGGTGGAAAGATAATATCTCAAGGATGACAGTAGTATAGTGATCGTGACCTCTGGTGACAGAGAGAAGTATTACTCAATTAGAAAAGCACTGATCCTTGGAACCCATTAAAGAGGTAAACCTAAATTGAATCTCACAAAGACTCCACAAAACGAGAAAAAAGAAATTCTGGGGACAAAAGTCTGAAGGTACCTCTTGATCATAACTTTATATGAACCTCACTATCATAGTATTTTAGTTAAGTCCTTTCTTTCCAGGGCTCTTATCTGTACAGCCTGGGGAGGTAAAGGAATGTTTAACTATTTACTTTTCTTTCTCTAACTTTTCAATTAATCCCTTTTCTAAAAAAAGCTTATACACTGGGCAAGTCACTTAACCCCAATTGCCTCAGGAAAAAAAAAAAGCTTAAAGAATTATACCAATTGATTGATAATGAAGAGTATGTTGGATGGGGAATAAAGAGCTACATTTACTAGAAATGTCAGCTACTACCTGAGGCCTCAATCTGTCAGTACAGGAAGTTGGGAGAGTGAACTCAGCAGTTATTTGCAAAATAGATAGAAAATAATTTTAGGGAGATAGCACTATTAGCTGAGGAGAAAAAGGAAAGGAATAGGAGGTGGTATTTAAGTTGAGGGATACTAGGCATTCTAAGAAGAGGAAGAAAGGGGTGAGGAAATAGCTACAACACAAGCAAGAGAAATCTGATCACAAAAAGACAAAATAAACAATTTTAATTATGTAAAATTAGTCATTGTTATACAAATATAATCAACTAAACTAAGATAAAGAAACTGTCAATCAAATGGAGACAACATTTACATACATGATAAAACCTGACAAGCATGACAAACAGTTGTTAAATGTAAACAGTATTTTTTTAAATAAAGAAATGCAAGCCATCAACAAACCTATGGAAAAAATATGCCCCAGGATCAATAATAATATAAATACAGTTTTAAATTTAAATAATAATATAAATACAGCTAATATTTCATCTCACATGTATCGTTAGCAAAGATGATGAAAGATAGAATAATCAGTAGTGAAGGTTGGCAGACAGGCATACTAATATATTATTGATGGAACTCTAAATTGGTCCAACTGTCCTGGAAACCTATTTGGAATCATAAAAAAGATGAAAAGAAGGAAGGTAGTCTAGTCAACTGGCAGAACAAATTATAGAAGAGAAATGCAATAAAATTATATTACAGCAAAAGGAATAATGAATGAAAAATTCAGAGGACTATGGGAACATTTGTATGTGGAGAAAACAAAGAAACAAGAAGGAAAATATGCAGAATAGCTACAATAAAATACATTTAAAACATCAGAAAAAAAGTTATCTGAAGTCAGATTAACTTCAATAATCAATCTTAGTTCCAGAGAACAGATGAAGAAAGACACTTCTCTCCTCTCTTCAAAGAGGTGTAGTTTTCAAAAAGTACAATCTTCAAAAAGATTGGCAAGTAGAGAATGTTATATGTGTTACTGGACCTGATAATAATTTTGTGGGCTAGTTTTATTTAAATCTTTTTCCTAGTTACAAAGGAGTAGGCAGAATTATCCAGGGAGATAGGTGGTGCCAAAAAAAAAAAAAGAAAGAAAGAAAGAAAGAAAAAAGAAAAGAAAACAAAATGTAAGCATTGAAATAACTTGACAATAAAAACATAGCACACCACTTGACCAGCTCACAACCTTCAAAATCAAGTTTTACTGTTAAAAAAAAAAATAGGATAATGTAAAATTTGCCTTACCTGGTGAACCCTGGAATTTGGCTCTTTTAACTGCAAAAGAAGAAGGGACAAAAGTAAGTATCTTTGTCATAGATGTGTGACATTACATCATATAATATGTAATTATAGGAAACTCAAGATTAAAATAGGAGTGTTGGGTCTGTCACTCCATAAATCTTCACAAATAGGCTTACCCAAGATGGAAAAAAAAAGAGGGGCAGTGAAGGATAGGGAGGGGAGCAGGTCCTTATGAAAGGAACAGCCACTGGCTGGCATAGAAAGGAGTTCCTCTTAACATCACTGAACAAAATGAAAGGCTGTTGCCATAACAGCCAGAAGCACAATAAAGGTCAAGGGTACAGATGTGGTCAGAATATTAAGAGAAGAGTGACATCACTAATCCTAGGCTGGCTTATTTGTTGGAAAGAATAGCTAAGAAAAGGGTATGGAAATGTTATAAAAGCTATCTGAAATCAGATCCTTCTAACATATTGACAGAAGTTTAAAAAAATAGCAAAATAAAAATAACAATATTAGCCAACAATAATTGACATATAATACATCTATGTAGTTTGCAAAACATTTTATGTACATTGTTTCATAACTCTACACAATCACTTCCAAAATAATTCAGGTGTGAGTGAATTAATCCAAAAGACAAATTAATAGGAATCATAGGATTACCACTAAAATGCTGATTTTCCTAAAACACAGATTCAAGTTTGATATTTCTCTACCCAATAAACTTCAGTGAGTTTCCATTGCTTTAACAAACACAAATTCTTCTTCAGATGTTGGCTTCAACCTATCTTTCCAATTTTGTCATACATTATACCCCCCTTTTCACACTGTGTGGTATATCCATACTGGCATTTAGATATAATCACATTCGGGATCTGAGTGTGGACCACAACATAGCATTTTCATGCTTTCTATTGATGTTTGCTTGCATTATCTTTTCCTTCTCAGATTTTTTTTTTCTTATAGATCCAATTTTTCTGGTACAGCAAGATAACTGTGTAAATATGTATATACATATTCAATTTGTCAAGTATTTTAACATAATTTACATGTATTAGACTTCCTGCCATCTAGGGAGGGAATGGGGGGGAAGGAAGAAAAAATTTGTAACAGAGAGCTTTGCAAGGGTCAATGTTGAAAAATTACCCATGCATATGTTTTGCAAATAAAATGCTTTAATTAAAAAAAAAAACAAAAAACTTTAAACCATAGTCCATGACACAGTGAAAATGAAAAGGATTTTTTGTTCATTTGTTTTTTCTCCATATAAAATAAAATACTCAAAGAAATGAGGAAAAAATGAGAAAAAAAAATGAGAAAAAAATTCTCAATCTAGCTACAGGAAGTGAAAATGGAAGCTTCCAGTCTAGCCTCCCTCCAGTCAAACAGAAATATATAAGAATTTCCCATGGAAGCCCGGAAAGGTAAAAACAAGACATCTTAAACGCTGTCATCCCCTTTCTTTTCTTTTTTTTTCCCTCCACCATTATAGCTTTTGGTGTCTGGCCTTATGTTTGGAAAACATATATTAGAAAACTGAAAGTACCTGTATATTATCAATTGGCAAGACTCCAGTAAAGACAATAAATGAATTTTTTCTTACCTTTCCTGTCTCACACACAAGTCCAAAATGGTTCAGACTCCATCCCCCTTTCCTCACTACCAAATAAGTTCTTTTTACTCAAACACATTTTTGATTTATTTTATTTTTTAACTCGATATTGAGATTCATGTGACTTTTTTTTAACCTATAATATTCTAAATACTTAAAGTTAGATTGTTTGGTGGGGAAGTATTTCTAAATATCTACTTCAAAGATTGGTAATTTGATCAGCAAATGATAGGGGCACTCCCCTTTACTAAATACTAATGGTACTTTTCTATGCCTGAGTATATCAAAGTCATTTGCCTGAAATATTCACTACACAGCAGTCAAGGCAGATAAGCATCTTTAGCTAGGCTTGTCTTTTAGACAACTGACACATAATCCACAACCAGTTCCATGCTTGAAGCCCATCTAAATTAGTAGGAGCATAAGTCATAGACTAAAAGCTAGAAGTTCAGTTCTTTCATTTTATAGATAAGGAAACTGAGGCTCAAAAAGGATAAAAGTTATAATATCTGACCTGGAACTTGAACCCAAGTCTTCCTGATTTCAGGTTCATCACTTTTTCCTCACTGCCATGTTAACCTGCTAGAGCTTATGCTTCAATAGCACAGCCTTTGAGAACATAAGGTCATTTTCTTGTCATGATGAAGCATCTAAGGGGGATTTTAAGAGATGCTGAGAAAAATACTCTTCTCCAAGTTACATCAAATTATTAGCCTACCCTCCCAGCCTTGACTCATGCTTTTTCCTTCCTATAGAATCAAAATGCATGATTTCATCCTGTCTTTCCCCATTTCCAGAATGTTTTTTTTTGTTTGTTTTACCATGACATCTCACATATTTACATTAGAATCAGGTATTACCCGAGTAGGACATCCCATACCCAACCACAAAAAAGCCCTGTTGAGACAGGAAACAGCTCTCAGGAGGGTGAGTTTGGGGAATCAAGAAAATAAACTATCCCTATGAGTCAAACATTGAATTACAGAGAGGAACCCAGCTAAACAGTCAGCCTGAGAGAAGGAAAAAGGTAATGGGGCTCTGTACCATCAGAGCATGATTTGGCTTAGTTATATAATGATCCCTAGGTACGTGTCTCTCTACTATTGTTCTAGACCAATAAGACCATCCTTTTCACTGTAAGTCCCAGATTTAGGGAGGGCCATGTTTTGTAGCTACTATGTCATCATAGTAAATACCTTTGCTTTGAGTTAATTGTATCAAATGGCTGACTACTGAAAGAAAACATACTGGTAGGAGCTAGTGGAATATAGGTTTAAGATTACAGATCCATTAAGTATCATAAACTTGGGGTAATCCTCCCAACTGAACCTGCAAATGCAAATTGGAGGTTAACCCAGATGAGGTGAAATAATGATATGCATACATGATAGAATAACAGTTCTTTAGGGGCACCAACCTTTTTTTTTCTTTGTATATTCCAGGGCTTAGCAGCACAGCAATTGGAACATACTACTTAATAAATGCTTGGTTGATTGATAACATTGCTTAACAAATGTTAATAAATTATTTAAAATAATCATTTCTATTATCTTCCTCTAACATGTAAAATGATCGCTACAAAAAAAAATCATCAAATCTTGGATCACCTCTAATATCCTTTTACTTTATTCCAGAATCTACCATTTGTCAAGAACAAATTACAATTTCTTTGAGTCTGAGTTTTCTTATCTCATTTTCTCAAGAAGGATACTTAGGGTTATTATGAAGGAAGCACTTTGTAAATCTTAAAAGCTCTATACAGATGTGAATGATTATTTATATTATCATTATTATCAATCCTCCCCCATCCCAAAGTTTCCAAAAGGTATATAGAGTACAACAAATTTATGCTATTCTATTTCAACTGAAAAACCAGTGCTCAGCAATTTTATTCATATCATATTTCCTTCCTTAGCTATATTCTACAGTGTTATGTATCATCATGTAAGAAAGAACAATACAGACATACATACAACTGTCCTTTTATTACTCCAAAACTATCCTAATCTAAAACCCCCAAAACACACACACACATATTTATGACTGCCAAAGACAACTGCCAAAAGGAACAAAAATCACTAACAGATAAGCTATTTAGAAACTTAAATGGATTTGTGGTCTGATTAAGATAGATATCCCGTCCTCCCGAGCATATAGAAATCCTTCCTTTCTTCCTCATTCTAATAATTCTTTTCTCTGAATAGGACCCAGAAAGGGAGGGAAGGAGAGAAAGAAAAGAGGCAAAGAAGAGAAAATTCCACTCACACTCTATCACAGCTTTTCAGCTAGCATACTTTCCAAAGATATACTGCTTTATATCTTCCATTTCTCCCCAACTCTCTAATCCCATTCTTCTTCAGCGTGGAACAGATGCCCAAGAGATTACATTTTAAATAAACCTAACATGATTTAAGAACTGGTAATTCACCAACATGGAATAAATAAAATGTCTCTTAGTAGTGGTCATAATTACATAAATTAAATCTCAAAAAAAGAAACTCGGAATAATTTTAAATGCTTCATGCTCCTTTCTTACCAAAACTGAGATTTCTATACAGTCCCATTCCTTGCTCCAACTACATATAAATATACTATTTAGAATAGATTTTAGAAAACTAGTCCAGCTTCCTCATTTTACAAAAGAGTAAACCAAAGGCTAGAGATAAGACAACTGACTCAAGGTCACAGAAATATGAAGTGGCAAGACAGCCCTTGAACCCAAACCTGCTTATACCAGGATTTTCCACAAAACCATATAATCTACAAGACCCATGGAGAAACAGAAGCACTTGTGTGTTTTTCTAATTAAAACACTTGTGAACATTTGATTAATGGTTCAAGTTACCAGTTAGCTTTACTCAGCCAAGTTCAGAAACTGTAACTGATATCTCAACAAAAAATATCACATTGCAGATATAGGAAAAATGTTATAAAATGAAAGGTTTGGGATAAACTTTTAGAAATGAACTAAAAATCAGTAGGATCACACAGCTATAAAAGTAGAAATTGAGAAAAGCCCTTTCTAGAAGGCAAATTGGTAAAAAAAAAAAAAAAAATGATCAAAGGGAATTTTATATTAAGCTATACAAAGATAGTAGCCCATCAAAGAGCTTAGATTAGGAACCTATGCATCTATGTAGACAGGAAAAATTCAGCAAGCTTCAAATGGCTTTCAGCCAACTAATAAATGTATTCAGCATAAGAGAAGATCAAAGCAGGCTTCTGAAAACAAAGCCATGTGAGGATCTAAGAGACTATAATTTTTCCCAATAAATAAATCCGAAATGGAGCTCAAGTCCAACTCTTCTGTAAAACCTTCCTCCCTTACCATCCTTCCCTTAACATCAGCTTGAAGGGATGCCTCCCTTTCTCTGAGCTATTTCAGTAACAACTGTCTACATAATGTAATTCAAATGCTATTTAATAATGTACTGTTTTGTGACTTATCTTCTATTGTTGACAGATCTTTTTCATTGCTCATCCACTGTTTTCCTTCCAATTTTATATTAAATTTTCTGTCTTCCCTTCTCCAAAATACTTAAAACCTCAGAAATTCTGTCTTTTGCTGAAAAAAAAAATTGCTTTGCAGATATTGATGATAAATTTTGGTTGCAGGATTACACAGTCTTTTAATAATATTTATTTAATGAGTACTAGCCATGTTATATTTATATGAACAGATGAATGAATAAGAGCTAGGGGAAGAAGGAATAGTGAATATTTCTCAGTAAATATTCAAGCAGAATATAGTTCAAACTAGATTATGAAGGATCTTGGAAACAACGCATATTTGAACATTATACAGGATGTAATGGAGAGTCATGGAAGGTTCATTTGTTTTTTAAAAAGAGAATAACAAGACAATTGTTATTTTAGCAAAGATAAACTGGATGACTGAGAGAAAAGAGGAATGCAGAGCCCATTTAAAAGACTACTACATATGGAAATAGGTTTAAAAGAATTGCACATATTTAATTTATATCAGAGTGTATATTGTCTTGGAGAGGAGGGAGAAAAGGAAAGGAAGGAGAAAAATTTGGAACACAAATTCTTTTTTTTTTAACAAGTAAATTCTTTCTTTTTATTTTAATAGCATTTGATTTTTGCAAATGCATTTAAAGATAATTTTTAATATTCATCTTTGCAAAACCTTTATGTTCCAAATTTTTCTCTCTTCTCCCCCCTTCCTCCTCTCTAAGACAGCAAGCAATCTCATATAAGTTAAACATTGTTGGAGGACCCCAAAAAAGTAAAGGGGATAAGCTTGTCCTTGAATCAAGGATCAAAGGGTGTGTGGTTTAGAAACATGAGACCCCGAGGCATGCTGGAGATTTCTATTAATGGTTTCATTATTGGCCTTCTTAAGTAGTCTTTGAAAATGGCAGCCTTCCAGGAAGAGCTCTGTTGATAAGAGGACCATACCTATCCATATATGGATATCTCTTTTCAGTACAAGCTTATTGCAAATGATGGCTGTGGGAATGTGGAAGGGCTTGATCACAGAAGGAGTGAAGGAGGCAAGGAGGAGGGGTCAGGTAATGAGGAGAGGCAAGACAAGGAGGAAGGCTAGACTGGAAGAGGGGCAGGGCTAGGCTAGGAGAAGAGGAAAGATATAAGAAAGATGGGTAGTAAGAGCAAAGGGGCGGCTATAAGAATTGGGGCAGAATAAAGAACCATCATGACCTAGCAATTGGCGCCCGAACTTGGGGCATAATTAAATTAAATTAGGTAGGGATATTAAATTAGGAAGGTAGGGTAGGATATAACAGGAAACCTTGTCGATATATCACAGGAAGACAAGAAGAGAATCTCGACAAGAAGAGAATTGTTAGGCGAGAAGATGGGAGGTGCCCATTATTAAGCCAGAGGAGGATGAGATTTGGGGTAAGTAATTATATAAAACCTTTGACAAGGGGTCATTCTACCTCTGGAGGTTATTAGAAGAAAAGACCCACCATGATCTACATTCTTCTGGCTTGACTCTTCTTGTGACCAGCTCTGATTGGCCAAATGCACATGGAAGCTCCGGAGGTGAGATAAGTCCTGTTGCCCATAAATTTGTTAATTTAGATAGAAATTAACAAAACAATTCTTTTAAGTATATTTCCACATTCGTCATGATGCACAAGAAAAATATTTTCAAAAGGGGAAAAAAACACAAGAAAGGAAAAAAACAAACAACAAAAGGTGAAAATACTATGCTTTGAACCACATTCTGTCTTCATAATTCTCTCTCTGGATGTGATTGGCATTTCTATGTCATCTATTAGAATTGCCTCAGGTTATCTCATAGTTGGAAAGAGCCAAATCCATCACAGATGATTACCACATAATGTTTACAATGTTGTCTTGGTTCTGCTCACTTCACTTAGAATCAATTCATGTAAGTCTTAGAATACAAAGTTTTGCAAAAATAAAAGTTGAAAACTATCTTTACATGTATTTTAAAAAAATAAAATACTATTTAAAAAAAAAAAAGATCATTACAACAAACCAAGCATAAGATCGTGATGGCCTTTGACTAGGATGATAGTAGTAGAAATGGAAAAGAAGAAATGAATGGTGAGCTTATTGATAAAAGAATTTACTGCTTTTTAAAGAAAGAAATTCTGATTGGGCAATGATATGATACATGAAACATAAAGAGGAATTCACCAAAGATGATTCTGAAGTTATAAACCTCAGGGATAGTGGTACTGGAAAAAATAGGGAAAGTTAAGACAAGAAATAAATGAAGATGATTCACCTTTTTATAGTGGCAAGGAACTGAAAGCTGAATGGATATCCCTCAGTTGTGGAATGGCTGAGTAAGTTACGATATATGAATGTAATGGAATATTATTGTTCTGTAAAAAATGATGAGAAGGCTGATTTCAGAAAGGTCTGGAAAGACTTACATGAACTGATAAGTAAAGTGAGTGGAACTAAGAGAACATTGTACATGGTAACAAGATTATGTGACAGTGAACTGTGATGGACTATTTTCAGCAATGAAATGATTCCAGGCATTTACAATAAACTTGAGATGGAAAGTGCCATCCACATGCAGAAAGAAGACTGGATCAAAGAAGAGTATTTTCACCTTTTTATCATTGTTTTTGTTTATTTACTTGGTTTTTTCCCTTTCTTATGTTGATCTGTTCTGATTTTTTTTGTGTGTAGCATTACAAATATGGAAATATGTTTAAAAGAATTATATGTCTAACATATATTGGATTGCTTGCTGTCTTGGAAACAGGGGAGGATAGGGAGAAAAATTTGGAACACAAGGTTTTGCAAAGGTGAATGTTGAAAACTATCTTTGTATGTATTTGGAAAAATAAAATAAAATACTATTAAAATTTTTTTAAATAAAGCTGATTCACTAACTTGGTGTTCAATATGTTTAGGTTAAAGTAATAATGGAATAGCCAAATTGAAAATCTAGTAATTAGATGCATATACCAAAAAATGTAATCAACACAAACCAGGTCTCCAAAGAGAGAATATAAAATAAGAGCAATAAAGTCATTTGGAAGATTGGATAAACCAGGGAAATTAAGTCCACTAAATTATTGCTAGTATATAACAAGGTTATTTGAAGTAATTAATACATGCTTACAAAATAATTTAATATGAAATGAACTTCTTAAAATCCAAAATTGTTCTGTGTGACCCTGGGCAAGTCACTTAACCCCAATTGCCTCAGCAAAAGCAAAAAAATAAAATCCAAAATTGTTGTAAAATACTTCATTTTGATATGGAAAGAATAATGTGATAAAGTTGGATGACATAAGAGAGGTCAGGGAAATGAAATTTCAATCTAAATATGTTTCTACTTATCACAGCTTGGTTTTAGCAGAAGAAATTCCTATAAGATATATGGCATCCATTATTTGTACCAGCACAGGGATGTGAACTAAATGTTGCATGTGTATGTTCTTAACCATGGGAATTTGCAGCTAAAGATATTAAGAAATATTCTATGCAAAGAAGTCTATGATGGGACTAAAAAAAACCATTTTTCTGCCCAAAGTCTTCCTTTAGTTATCAATTTTCATTTGCCACCATATCAGTACCTCTTTTCTTACTCTATTTACTCTTTGTGGTAAGGGATCTTAAACTGGAATGAACTTTTTAAAAATATATTTTGGCAGGTATTTTCTTTGTAACTTCCTTTGCAATCCTCTGTATTTTAATTTATGCATTTAAAAACCTTATTCTGACAAAGGGTCCACAGCCTTCACCATATTGCGCCACAGAAACTAAGAATTCCTGCTTTTTGGGGAGGAAGAGACTATTTCAATAGTCCTGGTGTGAGGAGGGCCTGTACCAGTGTGGAAGCAGTGGAGGAATAAAGTAGAAGTATATAAGAAAACTGTTGCAAAGGTAAAATAGAGAGACCTTGGCAACAGACTGAATGTGATAGAGTAAGTGAAGAATTGCTGCTTTTCCCTTCACGTCAGTTTCCTTGAAGAGAACAAATAAAGAGAGAGCAAAAGAGCCTCTAAAACACAATGACACAGCAAAAGCATGATAGCAACATTTGCTGTAGTAACAAAAACTAGGAAAATTGGTGCTTGTCAGTTGGGAAGTAGCTAGACAAACTGACATATAAATATAATTAGGATATTCCACTAACACAAAGACTGACAAATATGAGGAATTCAAGGAAATTCAGAGTCTCAAGAGACATAATGAACTGATAAACAACAAAGAAAATAAAACCAGGAGAACATCACAAATGTCACAATAAAAATCAAATCAAGTACATCAATCACTAGTGGTGCCTGATAATTCATGTTAGAACCCATTATCTTCTTCATAGAGAGGGGATAGACTATCAGTCAGTTTTTCTTAAATAGTATGGTTTTTTTGGTTTAAAACAAAATTATTAAGTAACAACCAAAATACATTGGTAAAATGTATTTTAAAAGACATCAAATAAATGGAAATCAGGTGATAGCTGTCCAAGGACTCAGAAGAACAAATAGAATTAAATCATGTTAGAGATGATAAATTAGAGGCACCAAACAATTGAAATATAAATATTAATTACCTAATATATATCAGACACTAATATGAAGACAAAAATGAAACAAACTCTGTCCTTAAAGAAACTTTCTATCAGGGAAAACTCTGCACATAAATAACTATAATTAAAACAAGGTAAACTGGGAGTGGGGCAAGACTCTAGCAGCTGGCAGAATTAGATAAGGTTTCATGCATAAAGTTTTTGCTTGAGTAGACTCTTGAAGAAATTCTACATATAAACTTTTTTTTTTTTTTTTTTTTTTTGCTAAGGCAATTGGGGTTAAGTGACTCGCCCAGGGTCACACAGCTAGGAACTTAAGTGTCTGAGACCAGATTTGAACTCAGGTCCTCCTGACTTCAGGGCTGGTGCTCTATCCACTGAACTACCTAGCTGCCCCCTTACACATAAATTTTTATAGCTGATAACAGCCTTAAAGATCATCCAGCAGAATTATTTCATTTAGCTGCCAAACTAAGATTCCTAAAGCACAGATTCAAACATATCATTCCCTTTCTCTAAATATTCCAGGGACTGCTCATAATCTCTAGGATAAAATACAAAATCCTCTAACACTTGAAGCCCATTGCCATCTGGTCTTATCCTACCTTTCCAAGCTTAACACACATTACTCCTTTTCAGGCACTTTAGTGGCCCAGTCAAACTGGCTACTTGCTGTCTCTCAGACATGAATTACTATTGCTCATCTCTGTGCCTTTGCATAGGTTTACCTCCATGCCATGGAATGCAGCCCTTTCTCATTGATGTCTTCTTATAAAACCTTTTAAAATTCAGATCACTTGCTACTTCCTATATGAGGTCTTTTCTAATTTCTTCACCTGGAAATAACTCTTAGCTCAGAACTTACCCTGAATTTACTTTGTGTAGATATTTGCTATCTACTTTTTAAATTTTTTTAGGCTTTCAATAGTATTTTATTTTTCTAATTAGATGTAAAGATAATATTCAACATCAATTTTTGTAAGATTTTTGAGTGCCAAATTTTTCCTTCCCTCCCTTATCTTCACCTTCCTCAAGATAGCAATTTTATATATTATACATGTACAATTTGATATCTAATTTTATGTGTTTATATTGTTCCCCGCCCAAAAAAATGAAATTCTTGTAATATAGGAATGGCTTTATTTTTATCTTTGTATCCCCAGCTTCTAATATCTATGTGTCTGGCACATTGCAGGTACTTAAATGCTTGTGGATTGATTGACTGATCCCATTTTTTTTTAATTTTATTTTTCCCAATTATACATAAAAACAATTTTAACACTATTTTTTAAAATTCTAGATTCTATCTATAAGAAATGACCAGCAGGATGATTTCAGAGAGGCCTGGAGTGACTTACATGGACTGATGCTGAGCAAAATGAGCAGAACCAGGAGATCATTATACACAGCAAAAAGACTATATGATGATCAATTCTGATGGACGTGGCTCTCTTCGACAATGAAATGTTTCAAACCAGTTCCAGTGAAGAAAACCATATACACCCAGAGAAAGGGATATGAAATGTGGACCACAACATAACATTTTCATGCTCTTGATTGATGTCTGCTTGCATTGTATTTCCTTTATCTGATTTTTCTTGTAGATACGATTTTTCTTGCACAACAATAAGTGTGAAAATATATATACATATAGTGATTTGTCAGGTATTTTAACATAATTAACGTGTAGTAGATATCCTGCCAACTAGGGGAGGGGTGGGGAGTAGGGAGGAAAAATTTGTAACAGAAAGCTTTGTAAGGGTTAATGTTGAAGAATTACCCATACATATGTTTTACAAATTAAAAAAAAAAAAACATACAGGTTCTTTTCCTTTTTTGCTTAATCATCTTAAGAAATAGACCAAGTGGTGTTGCTGGGTCAAAGAGTATAGGCAGTTTAATAACTTTGGGCATAATTGCAGATTGTTCTCCAAAATAGTTGGATCATTTTACAATTCCACCAATAATGAATTCGTGTTCCAATTTTTTCATATCCTCTCCAACATTTGACACTTTTCCTTTCTATCATTTTAGTCCAACTGATAAACTACCTATAAAATTTCCCCCCAATTTTCTGTTTTTCTTCTAATCTTAGCTACATTTGTTTTATTTCTGGAAAACCCTTTCAGTTAATGTAATTAAAATTATCCATGTTATACCTAATTTTGCTCCTATCTCTTATTTATTCATAAATTATTCACCTATCTATAACTCTGAGAAGTAATATGTTTCATGTTCTTCTAATTTTCTTGTAAAATCTTTCTTTATAATCTGTCATGCGTCCCTTTACTGGGAAATGCTGTGAGATATTGGTTCATGTCTAGTTTCATACTGTTTTCTAGTTTTTCCCACAACTTCTATCAAAAAAATGAATTCTTATCCTAAAATCATAAATCTTTGGATAAATCTTATCAAATACAAAGTCATTATGTTTACTTACTATTGTAAATAGTACATATATTCTATTCCATTGATCTACCTTTCTATTAGTTTTGACAATTACTACCTTACAATACAGTTTAAAATCTGGTATTATTGGGGCAGCTAGGTGGCGCAGTGGATAGAGCACCAGCCCTGAAGTCAGGAGGACCTGAGTTCAAATCTAATCTCAGACACTTAACATTCCCTAGCTATGTGACTCTGGGCAAGTCATTTAACCCCAACTGCTTCAGCAAAAAGCAAAAAAAAAAAAAAAAAGACCTGATATTGTTAATCCTCCTTCCTTTATACTTTTTTCATTACTTCCTTTTATATTTCTGACTTTTGGTTTCTCCAAATGAATTTTGTTATTTTTTTTCTAAGTCAATAAAGTAATAGGCAATTTAATTGGGATGGAGTTGAATATTTGAATTGGACAACTCTGTCTTTTTTATTATGTTGACCCTGCCTACCCATGAACAAGTAATATTTCTCTAATTACTTAAATGATTTTATTTGTATAAAAAGCTTTTTTTATAATTTTGCTTATATAGTTCTTGAGTTGGTTTTGGAAAGGGTTGTTTTTTACTATCTCTTCTTCAAGAGTTTTGTTTGATATATGGTTATGTTGATGACTTATGTTGTTTTGATTTCCATTTCCCTAATTTTATTTAAAGCATTTTTTCATATTGACTATAGATAGGCAGTTTTCACATAAAGAAATCAAAGCTATTTATTTCCTTTGACCATTTGTCAATTGGGGAATCACCTATATTCTTATAAATTTGACTCTATTCTCTATATATTTGAGAAATGAGCTATTTATCAGAGACATTTATTATCAATTTTCACACATCTCTCTGCTTTCCTTCTAATCTTGGAATTGTTTGTGTAAACTTTTTAAAAATTTAATCTAATTAAAATTATGCATTTTATTTCTAATAATGCTTTCTATATTGATTATATAGTCTACCATTAGCCATAGATCTGACAGACAGATTGATCCTAATTAGCAAAATCCAATATTAAATACTCATCTCATTTAAATTTTACATTTTCAGTACAAAACAATGCTCAAATCTAACAAAAGAAATTTTAGAAGTCTTAGTCCAATTTAGTGTGGCAAACAGGACATAAAATGCCAGGCAGTGGGCAGCAGAAAAGGGTGAGAAAGCTGATTCACTATAGAAAGAGCAGAGAGGAGCAAAACAGAATCAAAACCTGAAAGTCACAAGGACAAGAATATGCACTTCAGTCGGAGGAGGACAGCACTGAAATGAGTAAGTGGAGAGGCAGGGAGGGGAAAGAAGCCTTTATTAAGCCCTTACTGTGTGCTAGGTTGTATTGCGTTGAGCATTAGGGACACATACACTAAACAGGCCTTGCCCTCAAGAAGTTTAATAGGATGAGATAACAGTATCTATAGAGGAGTTTTGGAGTCTGGAAGTCACAAGGATAATGAGTAGAACTATAGAGGAATTGGTTCACATTCCCTTTCTAGAAGCACTGATAGGGTTGATCTGATTATAGCTGCCAAAGTAAGGGTGGGAGGTAGGAAGCAGCCCAACAGGCAAGAAAAAAGCTGCCTACAGAACACTTTGTCATTTCTAAGCCAATCCCAGCCACTCAAACTCTCACCAACTGAGACTTAACTAGAGAGATTTAGGTTTAGACTTTTCTAATCTAGGTATCTACCACAGAGAATATGTTAAATATATAATACATTATCTTAATTTCCATATGTGGATAAGAGTACCAATTTGATTCTATTCACCAATCTAGAAATGGAATTACAGACAAAAACTTTCCAATTAGCCTGACCCGGAGTACTCAGATTGAAGAGCTAGAGGGTTCCAGAAATTTGTAACAATTCACATTATTGTAAAATACATGCTAACTAAAACACATACATACATGTGTGTACATATGTATGTATATACAAATGTACACATGCACATGTGTGTGTGTGTGTTTGTGTGTAGTGGGCATGGGGAGATCTATTACTCCTATCCCTAGTTACTCAGGTTGCCCTCTTTAGGGAGAGAACTTAGAAGAATACTAATTGAGACTTTCACATCAAATACTGGATGTCTGTATTACAGATATTAATAAAGCCTCTCCCACAGAGTTATCCTTTGTCAAAATTGTTATAGAATTTGGAGATTTACCAAACAGCTTAGCATTTAATTGTATATCATTACATAATGCTTAACTAATGTTAAACATCATACTAATAGATTCATATGTTAATCTCAACATCTCAGAGATTCATGAGGATGGCCATTATGCAAAGATTTTTAATCCTTATACCTACTTCCTTTCTGTCTTCCATATTGTCTAATGGCTATAGGTGAGAAGAATTACACATATTAGTCTGAATATGTCACGTTATTTCCCACAAATCTGGCTTAAATAAAACCTGACTGTAACCTCTAGTTACACAGTAAGTATTATAAGTTTAAAAAAGGTGGCTTCCTAAAGAATAGGAAATTATATTTCTTGAATCTGTTATCCCCTGGCTTCAAATAAACTGCTTTTCAAATGTAATTGATGGTACTGAGGATTATTTGTTGTAGAAAAATGAGGGAGGGGGAATAACAATGAATGATAAAATGAATAAAATGTCATCTAACAGAACGGAAAACCTTCCCCCCAAATTTTTCTTTTTTTCTTTTCTTTTTTTTTAAATTTGAAAAAAACAGAGTAAGAAAAAAAAAAAAAAGGAAAACAGGGGCAGCTAGGTGGCACAGTGGATAGAGCACCAGCCCTGAAGTCAGGAGGACCTGAGTTCAAATCTGATCTCAGACACTTAACATTCCCTAGCTGTGTGACCCTGGGCAAGTCACTTAACCCTAATTGCCTAAGCAAAAAGAAAAAAAGAAAAAAGAAAAAGAAAGAATAAGAAAAAAGGAAAACAGAAAAGAAATACAAAATAAAATAAAGCAAAACAAAAGAGAACATTGGCTGTGCCCAGCAGAACATCAGAGAGGATTCAAAATATATAACAAATCACATTAAGAAAGTTTACATATTAGAAGAAATTATAGTCATGAATGACCACTTTTTCTTTACTTCCTTGTAAATTGTTCTTTCGTTCTCTATTTATTGCTCATCTAATTTACTTTATTCTTCCCCCCCTTTATTTCCTCCCACCACTCCCAAGCAAGCTACATTTAAGACAAGTTATATTTATGTATACATACATAGATATATAGATACACACATATATACTCACATTCATATCCACCTCACATATGCACACATGTTTTTCCTATCCTTGCTACCTCTTTAATTAAATTCTGCTCCATAATTTGCCTTGCTGTTACTTAACCTCCCCCCATCCAAAGACCCGCATTCACCCATCCCTCTCCCCTTATTTCTTTATAGATTTTGGGGGGTGCTATATTTATAGTGTTACCTATTGAACCCATTGCTGATGTGAGTAGGTTTTCAGAACTACAAGTCCTTCTCCACCCTAATGCCTCTGTGTCTATTATTCCTCTGCATTTCATTTGTATAACCTGATGGTTATTTTTACCTTAAGTCTTCCAATCTTTCTTTTGAGCTAACCTATTGTTGATGTGAATCTTGCATACATATGTATATAATACACATAAATAAATAATTTTTTCATGTTTAAGCAGTTTGTCCATGTTAAGCTTCTTAAAATAGATCTTTCATATTGACTCTTAAGTTAAATTTTCTGTTAAGCTTGGATCTAGTTCATAGAAATCCCTGAAAATCTGCAAGTTTGCTGAATGTCCATTTTTCCCTCATTTAGGATTATAGATAATTTAGCTGGATATGAGATTTTTGGGCACAGACCTGGTGCTTTTGATTATGGTAGATATGATATCAGGATCTGTGGTCTTTTCTGGTAGCTGCTGATAAGTCTTATACAATTCTAATTGTAGCTCCAGCATATTTTAATTGTTTTCTTCTTGTTTCTTGCAAAATTTTCTCTGATTCAGGGCTTTCAAATTTTGATAATAATATTCCTGTGTGTTTCCACATAGGATCTTTTTGAGATAGTGATCAGTGGATTTTTTTTTTCTACTTTCCCTTCATATTCTGTCACTCCAGGACAACTTTCTTGGATTATTTCCTACATTACTGTGTCAAGGTTCTCTTGTTGGTCACAACTTTCTGGCAATTCAGTTATTCTTATGGTTTCTCTTCTTGATCTGTTCTCCAGAATTGTTATTTTTCTTATAAGATATTTCATATTCCGTTCTGTTTTCTCATTCAAAATGTTTTGTTTTTATAATGTTTTGTTATTTCGTGGTCTCTCATAGCTTCACTGGCCTCCCCTAGCCCAATTCTAATTTTCAAGGCATTATTTTCATCTTTGAGACTCTGTAGCTCTTTTTCTATTCGGTTAGGTTTTTTTTTTTTTTTCCTCTATAAGCTTCTTGTTTTTCTTGGATGGTTTTAATTTTTTTCTTTAGTTTGCTCTTTGGGGTAGAAGTTTTATTGGGGTTTTTTGTTTATTTGTTTTTTGTTTTTTGCTCAAGTGTTCTCCACTGAAGATGAATGTTCCCATAATATGTTTCAATGGTGGGGTTTTTCCTCTTTGCTGATTCATTTTCTTTTTAATAAGAAAATAAATAAGCAAGCACCTTTAATCCTGGGGTGAGGGGAATGTGCCTCAAGCTTCATTTCAGTTCTCCCCTCTGACCAGGAACCCCAAACCAAGAGCTCCCTCTTCCTACAAGTGCCCACAGCCAGAAGCACCCCTGCCCTGCTGCTTCTGTACTCACAGGTGTGCCAGTTCCTTCTAGTCCAGGGACAGGTTGATCCAGCTGGGCCTGGCATTCCCAATCAGCCGAGGTTCACTCTGTCTTCCTGGATTCAAACTCTGACTCCACAAACAGTCCAGGAGACGAAAGTTTCTGTGGTTCTGGCTGAGGGTTCAGCCACACCCAGCTAGCTCAAGGGATCCCCAATGGATACTGAGCTACTGGCCAAGGTGTCTGCATTTCAAAAAGGTTAATCCCTAGCTTAGAGTCTTTCTTCAGATCTTCTCAGGTTGTATCAGGACGATCCCAGTTCTGTCCCAAGTCTTCTAGATTTTTCACGAGTCTATCTTCACCCTGAGATGTAAATTTGTTCTATTTGAAGGGGAAATCAAAAGAGCTTGAAATTTACCAACCTATTCCATCATCTTCCCAGAATCCTCCCAAAATTTTTCAAATAAATTTTTAAAATAATGTTAGTCAATTATTTTTCCATATATATCTATAATTTACTGACTGTTTCAAGTCCAAGAAAGTTTTTTTTTCAATCTCCATCCTCCTTGATCCTTCTCTTTAGTATGACACTTGACTACCTTCTTCTGAATACTGTCTTCTTTTCAGCTTCAGAGAATGCACTTACTAAATGCTTGATGAAATTGGAATTATTCTTTTCACCTATTTCACTGCTTCTTTGGTTTATTCTTTTTCTAAAATCTTAAGATAGGTGCTCCCAGAGCTTTTTGGTCCTCAGATATTTCTACATTCTCTCCCTCAGGGACCTCACTCTCAGTCAAGTCAATTAACATTTATGAAATGCCTACTATGTGCCAGGCATGTCCAAAGCACTGGGAATACAAATATTAAAGAATGTCCTTGCCCTCAGGAAGTTTACAATCTAGTGCAGAAAGACAATATAAAAAGGAAGATTTACTCCAATGGCTTCAACTTTTTCTTCTACACAGATAACTCACAAATACATATTTCCTGCCTTGACTTCTCTAAAAGTCAAATCTCCATCTCTGTCTTTACAAAGAATCTTTCCCTAAATGTTTCACAATTCAAATTCAACTAATATAAAACTCAACTAATAACTTTCCCTCAAGCAATTTAGTTCAAATTACCTTATATCCTATAAAAAGTTTTCCCTGATCATAGAAAATAAAAGTGATCTATTTTACCTCCTCCAATATCACAGTACTTTACTCTTAGGCATTTATTCTAATTTACATATTTATCTATGTCTATGTCTTAGCACATCCTATTAGATTGCAAGTTCTTTGAAGATGAGAATTGCTTAACTTGATTTCTCTCACAGTACTTAATAAAGTACCCAGTAGACTCTAAATAAGTATTTGCTGAATGCATGGAAAAAAAAGAGACTGAAAGCAAAATACTAAGTATATACTGTTTCTACTAGATATAGCCAATACAACCGAACACGCATTTATTGTGTCTACTATATGCAAGGCAATGTGTTGGGCAGTGAGGTCACAAAAACATACATACCCACAAAACAGTTCCTAGGAACTTCTGTTCTATGAAAAGACACTTAAGATGTATGTATACATATACATACATGCATATATACTATTATCTCTTCATCAGAAATTGCAGCAAAAGACAGGGATTTAATTATGAATTTAGAGGTACTTACTCTAAGTTTCTTATAAACACAGATCTATGTAGATTCTGGGCCTAGGATTCCCATTGGTCATTGCCCACACGGAGGGGGAAGGACCCATGGACATACTCCCCCAAGATATGGGGGAAGAGGGACAAATGGAACCAGTCTAGCTCAATGCAAGCCTATCCTTTTAAATAAAGTACATTACCAGACACATTTTAAAAAAACCTCTTATTCTTCCTCTATAATCCTTACTATTCTCCTTACATACAGCCTCCTTTCTCCAAGGAGCTTCCCTTATCAACATCAACTAGACCCTGATTATTTGCATTTCATTATCACGTACTTAATAAGTAGTTTTGTAATGTCTCTCATGTCATCTCATGTGTCTGTGTTAACATCTTCTAACTGACTAGAAGTTCCTCAAGGAGATGTAGAAAATATATTGCATTTTGTATGCCTTTCCCTACAGTGAGCTGAATGCAGAACTCTGCACTTAGCAAACATTTAATAAATGCTTAACTATTATACCGCCAATAGTTTTACTACCAAAGCTCTATTTATTAACTACAATTTGCTTTGAAGTGTGTGAATATCACTGACACAAAAGACATTTACCGAGTCAACACTTAAGGTTTTATTTTTCTTCACCTTCAGATAAAAGCAATGAAAACCCTTTTCAATGGTGTAATTAATCTTTGCACTAGTTTAACCTTTATACCTGGATGAACTCTCAAAGTGAATGTCAAGGGCATTCAGATATGTTTATCCAAAGTAATACTAACAGCTTATATTTATATGGTTCTTTAAGTTTTATAAAGAACATATGAGGAAGGTGATCAAAAAACAATGAATTTTTATTCTTGTATCATTGATGTCATTCACCATTCTAGCCAATAAAGGAATGGCTGCAGGATTAGGACAACCTTTTCATTACAGCACATAGTTTAAAAGTGATGTGCTATATTTAACAAATGTGACAAATATTTAACATTCTTTATGCTGTTTGTAAAATGATTGTCCTTTGGTTTGTGGCTTTGGCTACTTCTTACTAAACCCAGTATGGCTAGTAATTGATTCATACTGTCTATAGGCTGTGCTACAGGCAATAAAAGGTGTTCTTATCTACCAGCAGTCCACAGCTGCACTGAAACAACTAAAGATATATTTCAGCATCTCTGGTCATGATTTCTTCCCTCTCTATTCCTCACCTCCTACTACACGCATTCTCATTCATTCCTTTTGTCTCTCCATATCTGTACATCTCTCTCTCTCTGTGTGTCTCTGTATCTTTCTGTGACTGTGGTGTGTGTGTTTGTGTGTCTCCCCCTCTCCCCCTCCCTCCTTCTCCCCCTCTCTCCCCCCTCTCCCCTCCTTCCCCTCTCTCCGACTGTGTGTGCATGTGTCCCTCGTCTCTGTATGTGTCTCTCTCATGTCTCTCTCGTCTCTCTCGTGTCTCTCGTCGCTCTCTGTCTCGTCGCTCTCGTCTCTGTGTCTCTCGTCTCTGTGTCTCTCGTCTCTGTGTCTCTCTCGTCTCTGTGTCTCTCTCGTCTCTGTGTCTCTCTCTCTCCTTCAACCTATATCAACTGCTTGCATATCCCTCTTGTCTGTTCTCCACACATATCATACCCCCTCAAAAAAACCCCATGATTTCTATGTAATGAAATCTTTATACTCCTTTAGAACCTTTAGGATAGTAAATTTATCACAATCAGTATAACTTAAAATCTGTACTGCAGAGTGGAAGTAAAATTTAGTAAGACCACAATTGGCTGGCATCTTTCCTATGACATCCTTGCACACAAACTACAATATACAGAATAAGAATTTGTTCATTATTAATTCTAGCAATATTAAAGTTCAAATTTATAGGTAACATTGCTGAAACTATCTAGATGGACTCGGTAGCACGACCTTGACATATTAAGGGGACAAAAGATGTCTCAGCCCATCTATAAGCAAAAAGGCCCTTGGGTGCTAAGCAGTGTGAGTTAAAGGCAAAAAGGGACTTTTGGACAATATCTGCAGATAATCAGAGGATTGCAAAGGAACATCTAGGAATTCTAGAATCCAATGCAAATTCATTAAGAGAACATGAGATTTATAAATTTATGAGAGACCACAGGGCCATAAGAACCACAGAACCTTTTGGCTTCTGGGAAAATCACCAAGAGAAACAGAGTGGGATTTGACTGCAAAAAATCCATATGGGTTGCAGAAAAAAACCCTAACTCTGCCAGAATGCCCCCACCACACTGCTGATTCCAGAAATTCCCCAGGAACATTGTATTGGGAGTCTCTAGTTCTAGCAGCACAATTGAGGCACAGAGGACATATTCAACCCCTGTTGAATATGGTCATGCCAGAAGAAAAAAAGCCCCATGCTTACAAGAGTCCAACATACTCCTCATAGCAAGGCCTATGACCCATAATCCCCAAAGATGATGGAAAATGAAAGGTAAAGCAATGGGGTACAACTTGACTCTAGGGATGAGGACCTGGGGCTGAGTTCAGGAGCAGAAGCAGCTGTACCACTCAATGTTGGCATCCTGAGGCAAATTCCACAGCTGTCCTTCCCTGGTTTATGGCTATATATCAATCAATGTACAACTCATTAAAAATTAACTTTATTAACAAAATTAATAGAAAATTGTAGTATATCAATGGATTTGTGATCTCATCAATGCTGGCATTTCTCCCAATGATAAAGTATGCAACTCATCCATGCCTGTCCATACTATTGGGTTCGTACACATTCTCCTACAATCCCACTGGGCAGGTGATGTGCTGACAATATGAGATCTCAATGGAGTACATAAAGTGTTTATCATAGGGGCAGCTAGGTGGCGAAGTGGATAGAGCACCAGCCCTGAAGTCAGGAGGATCTGAGTTCAAATATGACTTCTGACACTTAACATTCCCTAGCAGTGTGACTCGGGGCAAGTCACTTAACCCTAATTGCCTCAGCAAAAAGCAAAAAAAGAGAGAGAGAGAGAGAGAGAGAGAGAGAGAGAGAGAGAGAACTTAGACTTTGTCCACAGGATCACATAAAGGAATAAACAAATAAATAACACAGACATAAATACATGTATGCATATATCAGTGTATTGCTTTTATGTGTGTATACATGGTACAAAAATGTATGTATGCATATATATTTATTTATACAAACACACGCAACAAAAATAAACATAAAAGATGCCAGGGAGATAGAACTAATAAGCCTTGCCAAAAGACTGAATATAAAAAATAGGGGAAACTGAACAGAGAAGGATGATTTTAAGATTTCAAAATTGGATAACTAGGAGAATGGTGGCATCCTCAATAGAAATAAGAAAATATTAAGGAGAGATGAGTTTAGGGACAAAGAAAATGGGTAGAGGGGCGGAGCCAAGATGGCGGAGTGAAAAGGTGACTTTCTGCCTCTCCTCCGATCTTCTCTCAAATCAACAATAAAATAAGCCTCTGAACTGTTCTTCAAGTCAACGAACTCAGAAATATTTGGGCACGGCTCTCTGGAGAACTTCATATCAGGTTAGTCGGACTCGGACAGAGAGATAAATAAACGACCCCTGTGCAGGCCGGAAGTGAGGGTGGGACTCAGCTCAGCTCATCTTGGAAGAAACTCCAAACTCCAAATTCCAAACACCTGGAGTTTATCTGAGGCACTCGGGACACTCTGCCTTGATTGGGGACAGGTGTTCTGGCAGACTTGCCTTGTTTAAGGAGTAATTAGGACTTAGTCCTAGCCCCCACCGGCCCAGCACCTTAAGTCAACTCGCTGAAGTGCCCCAGGGCAAAGCGTCTTCAGCCGAGGTTTTTTTTTTCCCCTACCTTAAAGAGATATCCACTCCGTCTAAAAAAAAAATGATGAAGAAGCAAAAGAGAGCTCTCACCATAGACAGCTTTTATCAAGGCAAAGAAACGACCTCAGATACAGAGGTTTCTTTAGACAAAAATCCAGAAAAAAACAGCAAGGACCATCACTGGTCCCCGTTTCAAAAGGCCTTTCTGGAAGACTGCATAAAGAACCTCAAAAGAGAGCTGGAGGATAAATGGGAAAATAAACTGAAATCAGTGCAAGAAGGATACAGTATCTTGCAAGAAGGATATGATGCTCTGCAAAAGAGATATGAAAAAGACACCAATTTATTAAAAAATAAAATTAGTGAAGTGGAAAAAGAGTGCAGTGAACAAATTGGCCAGTTACAAAAGGAACTTAAAAAGGTAACTGAAGAAAACAACACTTTAAAAATAAGAATTGAACAAATGCAAGTGAATGACTCACTAAGACTTGAAGAATCAGTCAAACAAAAACAAAAAAATGAAAAATTAGAAGAAAATATGAAATATCTCCTAGGAAAAACAACTGACTTAGAAAATAGATCTAGGAGAGACAATCTAAGGATTATTGGACTTCCTGAAAGCCATGATCAAAAAAAGAATCTAAACAATATCTTCCAGGAAATCCTGAAAGAAAACTGCCCTGAGATTGTAGAATCAAAGTGCAAAATCACCATTGAAAGAATTCACCGATCACCTCCGGAAAGAGACCCCAAAATTAAAACCCCAAGGAATATCGTGGCTAAATTTCAGGACTATAGCACCAAGGAAAAGATTCTGCTAGCAGCTAGAAAGAAACAATTCAAATACCGAGGATCAATAATTACAATCTGTCAGGATCTGTCAGCTTCCACACTGAAGGATCGAAGGGCTTGGAACCAGACATTCCGAAGGGCAAAGGAACTTGGATTACAGCCAAGAATAACCTATCCAGCTAGAATGAGCATTATCCTCCAGGGAAGAAGATGGTCATTCAATGATATAGGTGAATTTCACCTATTTCTAATGAAAAGACCGGATCTGAACAAAAAATTCGATACCCAAACACAGAACTCAAGAGATGCATAAAAAGGTAAAAAGGAAAGGACTCTTGAGAACTTTATTTTTACTAGGGGGACACTCAAAGTTTGGGGGTATAATTAACTAAATATTACTTTGATAATATGAAAAAGAGAACTAGAGGGGAAAAGGTTGTCATATTGGGGAAAAGAGGGAAAAAGTGGTAAAATAAGATCTAAAAAAAAAGGAGGTAAAAACAAGGTAAAATCATTTGAAGAGGCAAAGAAAACCTAATATAATTGAGAGAAAGAGGGGAGGGAGACGAGCACTGTGTAAATCTTACTCTCATCAGGTTGGGCTCTAAAAGTGTATATCAGACATTTGATTTCACATAGAAACTTGTCTGTTGCTAGAGGGAAGTGGGAGGGAAAGGAGGAAAAGTAAGGGACAAACTAATAGAAGGGAAAATAGAAGAATCAGGGGAAAGGAGTAAAAACAGGGGGAGGGGATCTAAAGGGTAGAGTATTGTTTGGGGGAGAGGGTCATCAAAAGCAAAGTACTGAGGTGGTGGGAAGGGAGAAAGGGGAAAGGAAAGGGGAAAACATAACTTGGGTAAATAAGATGGCAGGAAATAAAGAATTAGTTATTCTATCTGTGAATGTGAATGGGATGAACTCTCCCATAAAGCGGAAGCGGATATCAGACTGGATTAAAAACCAGAATCCCACAATATGTTGTCTACAAGAAACACATCTAAAACATAGTGACACATATAGGATGAAGGTAAAAGGCTGGAGCAGGACCTATTATGCTTCAGGCAAACAAAAAAAAGCAGGGGTAGCAATCCTTATCTCAGATCAAGTAAAAGCCAAGATAGATCTAATCAAAAGAGATAAGGAAGGAAACTATATTTTATTAAAGGGTACCATAGATAATGTAGCAATATCTATACTAAATATATATGCACCAAGTGCAATAGCAAACAAATTCCTAGGGGAGAAATTAAGAGAGATGCAAGAAGAAATAGACAGCCAAACAATACTAGTGGGGGATCTCAACCTTGCTCTCTCAGAATTAGAGAAATCAAACTACAAAATAAACAAGAAAGAAACTAGGGAGATAAACCAATTGTTAGAAAAGTTAGGTATGATAGATCTATGGAGAAAGTTGAATGGAAAGAGTAGAGAGTTTACTTTTTTCTCAGCAGTCCATGGAACCTATACAAAAATTGACCATGTATTAAGGCATAAAAACCTTAAAATCAAATGAAGAAAGGCAGAAATAGTAAATGCATCCTTTTCAGATCATGATGCAAAAAAAAAATCACATGCAATATAAGGCCAGGAGAAAATAAACCAAAAGATAATTGGAAATTAAATAATCTAATCCTGAAGAATGAATGGGTGAAAGAGCAAATCATAGACACAATCAATAATTTCATCCAGGAGAATGACAATAAGGAGACAACATACCAAAATTTGTGGGATACGGCCAAAGCGGTTTTAAGGGGCAATTTTATATCTCTAGATGCTTACTTGCATAAAATAGAGAAAGAAAAGATCAATGAATTGGGCTTATTATTAAAAAAACTAGAAAAAGAACAAATTAAAAACCCTCAATTAAATACCAAATTGGAAATTCTAAAAGTAAAAGGAGAAATTAATAAAATCGAAAATAAGAAAACTATTGAGTTAATAAATAAAACTAAGAGTTGGTTCTATGAAAAAACTAACAAAATAGATAAGCCTTTAGTTAATTTGATAAGAAAAAGGAAAGAGGAAAATCAAATTGTTAGTCTCAAGAATGATAAGGGAGAACTTTCCTCCAATGAAGAGGAAATTAAAGCAATAATTAGGAGTTACTTTGCCCAACTTTATGCCAGTAAGTTTGAAAATCTGAATGAAATGGAGGAATATCTACAAAAATATAGATTGCCGAGGTTAACAGAAGAGGATATAAATTATTTAAATAGTCCCATATTAGAAAAAGAAATAGAACAAGCCATTAACCACCTCCCTAAGAAAAAATCTCCATGGCCAGATGGATTTACATGTGAATTCTACCAAACATTCAAAGAACAATTGATTCCAATACTACACAAACTATTTGAGAAATTAGGGACAGAAGGTATACTGCCAGAATCCTTCTATGAGACCGATATGGTGCTGATAGCTAAACCAGGTAGGGTAAAAACAGAGAAAGAAAACTATAGACTAATTTCCCTAATGAATATTGATGCAAAAATTTTAAATAAGATTTTAGCAATGAGATTACAGAAAGTCATTCCCAGGATAATACACTATGACCAAGTAGGATTTATACCAGGGATGCAGGGCTGGTTCAATATTAGGAAAACTATCAGCATAATTAATTATATTAATGACCAAATTAACAAAAACCATATGATTATCTCAATAGATGCAGAAAAAGCCTTTGACAAAATCCAACACCCTTTCCTATTAAAAACACTAGAGAGTATAGGAATAAATGGGCTTTTCCTTAAAACGATCAGTAGCATCTATTTAAAACCATCAGCAAGCATCATATGTACTGGAGACAAACTAAAACCATTCCCAATAAGATCAGGAGTGAAACAAGGCTGCCCACTGTCACCATTACTATTTAATATTGTATTAGAAATGTTAGCTTTAGCAATAAGAGAAGAAAAAGAGATAAAAGGAATCAGAGTAGGCAATGAAGAAACCAAATTATCACTCTTTGCAGATGACATGATGGTATACTTAGAGAACCCTAGAGATTCAACTAAAAAACTACTAGAAACAATTCACAACTTTGGCAAAGTTGCAGGATTCAAAATTAATCCACATAAATCATCAGCATTTTTATATATTACCAACAAAGCTCAGCAGCAGGAGATACAAAAAGAAATTCCATTCCAAATAGCAGATGATAGGATAAAATATTTGGTAATCTACCTGCCAAGGAAAAGTCAGAAACTATACGAACTAAATTACAAAACACTTTTCACACAAATAAAATCAGACCTAATCAATTGGAAAAATATTAAGTGCTCATGGGTAGGCAGAGCGAACATAATAAAAATGACAATACTACCCAAACTAATCTACTTATTCAGTGCCATACCAATCAAACTCCCAAGAAATTATTTTACAGATCTAGA